>APFE031106490.1:0-69258 GCA_000404065.3 Pinus taeda | reverse complement strand
TATATATATCCCCTCAAAGAACGTATTGAGGGTTGGTTGTAGTGAAACTCTTTCAGAAGAGCTGTATTGTATATCTGAGACATTTTGCTAATACAAATTGCTGATGGAGTTTCTGGTTCCTATACTGTCTGAAGGTGGAGATGAATGACTGTGTTATGTTGCAGAATTCCTGTGTCATTTGCTAGAACAATAAGTTATTCTGAACCATGTTCTTGTCTTTCTGTGTATGCAATAATTCATATATGTTCATGATCATAGTAAATAGAGAAAAATAATATCTTAGGATTTGTTTGAATACACCCTATGCTCAATCTCTATTTCTAAATATGTTTTCTTCTGGATTAGCCATGGATATGAATTCTTAATTGCTCATGTCTAAACTAATTCGCTCACTGTGAATATTGTTTAAGAATTCTTAATTGCTCTTAAGCAATGGTTTCATTTCTCCCCTTGTTAGCATAGTGGAAGATTATCAATTGCCTTTCACTCACTAATTCGATAACTTCATTACATAATCTCAAAACATTGTTCCACATATGCCTATCTAGCTTTGTAGCAATACTCTGTCTTCAGAAACATACTTCAGCAGCACACTACCTGAACTCCACT
This sequence comes from Pinus taeda, assembly GCA_000404065.3. Lineage (NCBI taxonomy): Eukaryota > Viridiplantae > Streptophyta > Pinopsida > Pinales > Pinaceae > Pinus > Pinus taeda. The sequence goes on along the minus strand of APFE031106490.1, from coordinate 68,649 downwards.
GCCCAATGGCCCAAACTGTTTCGTAATTTGTACCTCAGCTCTGTTTGAATTCACCAACCAACCAAATTCAAAACAAAACCAGCACACCATAACTAGCCTAAAATCATCCACTAACAAAGCTAAATCATAAAGAGAGAGCCCTCTCTGGTTGCAGATAGGCTAGGACCTGTAACTAAAAGATTGGTTAGTGGTTACCTCAGCCGTATTCCCTTTAGGAAGCAGGGAACAACCTGAGTGATAACATCATTGGCGACTCCACTAGGGACTATTTCAAATTACCACTTGAAAGGAAACAAGCTTCCTGTTTAACCTTCTCATAAAATACCAAGGAAACAATACTCAAAAACTGGCTCCAAGGAATAAATCTCGTTACACTAGGTCCAACCCTGACCCTAATCCCCTAGCTGTCTTTGAAAACCCCAATTTAATTCCAAGATCTTTAAGAAACAAGAGTAGCTAGGAGAGCTCTCAGACTCAGGTGCAGAACCAATTCAGTAGAGCTATATTGCTACTCCTGCCAAAGAATTAGTTTATCCTCACATAACCCCCACTTATCCTAGTTCTTCATCCACTTCCCAAGGTATCTTCCCCACTCCTCCATCCCCAACACACCTTACTCCTATTATCCCTGTTGTTCCAGCTATTCCACTCCTTCTTGCTGTCCCTTTTATCCCTGCAGATATGGCTAACAGATATGCCCCTTTACACCTGCCTGCAAATCCAGGGGCTATGCCCCAAGACTATCAAAGCAATATCACTTACTTTGATGGTACTGGCTCTTATACATCCCAGCAACACACCAAGAGAATGCAGGACTACTTTGAGAACTATGAAATAGATGATGAAGATGTAAGAATGAAAATTTTTGTACAAAGTTTAACAGTGGATGTAAGGACCTGGTTTAGGTCCTTGGCTGCACAGTCTATACTCAATCCTGATGCTTTATACCTAAACTTCTTAAACAGATGGGAAAAGAAGAAAAACCCTCTACACATACTAACAGAGTATGATAATTTGGAAAGGGGTCCACAAGAAATAGTTCAAGATTACTGTGTCAGGTTCAACAATGTATACAACGCCATTCCTCAGAACCTAAGACCTCCACCTGATCTGGCCTTGATCAAATTCCCTGATGGATTTGATTTATATATGGCATATCAATTAAGAGAAAGAGCACCTCCAAGTCTAGCAGACATGCAGAATATAGCTGTCAGTGTGGAGGCAAACCTGATTGCCAAGAGAACAAGAGCCAAAAATGAGAGAAGAACAACATTTAAAGAGGAACCCTCAACCTTTGACCAAAAGCTAGATGCAATCATGAAGGGTATGGAGAGGTTGGGGGATAGAGTTGAGACCATGGAGAGAAAGTCTTCTTGGGAAGGGCAAACAAGCAACACTACTAGGAATCCCAACTTTAGAAAAAACCAAAACCCAATTGCTGGGAGGACTGGTCCTGATTAGAATATCAAACCTCCATTCCAAGAAAACTATGCAGAGGCCTCAATAACTAGTGAACAAGTAGAAGATCCCCACATCAATATAATGGGTTTGGATAGTGAACAACAAGTATTCATAACACAAGATGATCAACAAGCCCAATAATACAAACAATTTCAAACAAAATCTGGTGAGTCATTTGATTTCAGAGAAGGGTATGACACAGTAGTCTATGAAGTACACAAACAATACAAGTTAAGAAGTAGAACCATAGATGTACCTGAGAACACCAAACAAACACACACAAAACTACCCAAAAAGTCTAATGATAAGTCTGTCTTAACAGAGTCCTCAGATAAAAAACTCCAAAGGGAGGTCACAGTGGAAGATGTATCTGATATACAGCCTCCAATAAATCCTACATCTACATCATCTCTTCCAACAAAGATCTTCGGCAGACCTCTAGAAAATAGACACAATTCAAGCATACCCCAAAACAGTGTACCTGACCAGGACAAGGTCACCCAAAATTCAGCAGAAAATGAAAAACTTGCTGCTCACAATATAAAAGTTCAGATGGAAAAGCCTTTCAATCTTGAAACAGAAATTGGCAAACTGAAAATAGCAATTCCTCTTTCTGAACTAGCCAAACATGAGGTCTTCAGACAACAAATCAATAGATCATTACAAGTACCAGAGAATAGGGATGCAGTTAATATTCTGGATGATCAACCAGAGGTGATTTTTGGCTCAGAAGTCAATGGAAAATCAGTGGATGGAGGTATCCCTCCATTTTATGTAAGCCTTAACATTCATGACAAAGTGCTACACAATGCCATGTTCGACTCAGGGGCCTCTCATAACCTAATGCCCAAATCAATAATGGAAAAACTTGATCTAGACATCACTAGACCCTATAAAGACTTGTTTTCATTTGATTCCAGCTAGGTGAGATGTTTAGGCCTGATCAAAGACCTTTGTGTATCCCTAGTCCAATATCGATCTAAAACAATTTTAATGGATGTTGTAGTAGCTGACATTCCACCCAAATATGGAATGCTTTTATCAAGATCATGGGGTGCCAAACTCCAAGGATCTCTGCAACTAGACATGTAATATGCCACAATTTCAGTCTTTGGCCAGCCAAAGAGATTATACCGAGAAACACTGATGAAATATGTGGTCAACAGTCAGGAGAAGCCCCAAAACTTCCCAATCTACTCCATTCATTCAGACATGGACTCATTCATATTGTACAATGCTGATATGTGTCCCAAAACTGAGGTCAAACTCCTAAAAACAATAGAAACCAGGCACATAAATGAACAGTCCACTGCTCAAAATCAAAAGGTCATTGATGTGATCAAACCAACACAGGCTGTTAATATATTACAAGAATCACCAAAGCCAGACCAGCCCACTGAACAAAACTGTAAATCCATTAAAAGAAACATTGATCAAGAGATCTTGTGGTATTTAGAATTTGATGGGTCAGTAACCAAACTAGGAGCAGGGGCAGGGGTTTGGATACACAATGCTCAAAATGACCATGCTCTAGGTCATGCATATAGGCTTAGCTTCCGATGTACAAATAACATGGCCGAGTATGAAGCCCTTCTGCTAGGTCTCAAACTAATTAAGAATCTTGGAGTGACCAAAGTTTCCATTTTGGGTGATTCAAATCTAATAATGCAACAAATAAAGGGAACTTTTGTCAAAAATGATCCCAGGTTAAGGTCTTATAGGATAGCAGTGACAGACTTGCTTAACAGCTTCTTGGAATATCAGCTCACCAAAATACCTAGAAGCCACAACTTGCATGCTCATAGTTTGGAAACTTTTGCAAGCACCTGTAAACTTCTTTTTGGGCCTAACCACCAGTTCACTGCTGAGATTAAACATAGGCCTTATGTCCCAGAAAATGTAGATAATTGGCAAGTATTTGAGAATGATACTCAGATAAATAATTTTTTACCATGAAAGAAGAATTCTCAAACTTAAACATAGACACACACATTAGGGATGATCAGCACCAAATTGATGAACTTAACACAAGTATATCAGCTGAAACAGTAGATCTGATATTACATCCTACAACCTTTGACTCTGCTAATTTACAGAAGCTAAAACTAGCAGATCTTGATGGAATTATTGAAGAAGAAACTGAAGTAATTCAACTAAAGGATAATTTCTTGCCCACAGGTCTTACTACTTTAGAAGACATTTTTTATTCAAATGATCTCCCTAAGAAACCAAAGATGCAACCCATCAATGCAGAAATTGAGGAGTGTAATATTGGGACCATTGAAAATCCCAAAATGGTCAAGCTTTCTAGAACCTTACCTCCTGATAAGAAATCAAAATATATTAAACTGTTCAAAGAGTTTCAAGATGTGTTTGCCTGGAGTTATGAGGACCTTAAATCCTATGATACTATAGTTATCCAGCACACAATACCCCTGAAAGAAAACCAGAAACCCTTTAAACAGAAGTTGAGAAGAGTGAATCCAGTCCTTCTTCCCCTAATTGAAAAAGAAGTAAAACGAATGTATGAAGCTGGGATCATTGCACCTATAAGATTTTCTGAATGGATTTCTAACCTTGTACCTACAAGAAAGAAAACTGGGGAGATAAGACTTTGTGTTGATCTGAGAAATTTGAACAAAGTCTCTCTCAAAGACCACTACCCCTTGCCAAAAATGGATCACATCTTACAAAGGGTAGTGGGAGCTTCAAGGATCTCACTACTGGATGGCTTCTCAGGATTCAACCAAATTCTAGTTCACCCAGATGATCAAGATAAAACAACGTTCACCACACCTTGGGGAACTTTCAAATATGTAAAAATGCCTTTTAGACTCAAGAATGCTGGAGCCACATTCCAGAGGGCAATGTACAAAGACTTTGCTAAAGAAATCCATGATTTCTTAGTCATATACCTTGATGATCTAACAACCTTCTCAAAATCAGACCAAGAACATTTAAAACACCTCAGACAAGTGTTCTTAATTTGCAGAAAGTACGGCATTTCTTTGAACCCAAAGAAATCATTGTTTGGCCTGGAAGAAGGCAAACTCCTAGGTCATATAATTTCAAAAGATGGCATAAGAATTGACCCTGATAGGATTCAAGCTATACTTCAGGTGCCTCATCCAAGAAACATCAAAGAATTACAAGCCTTTTTAGGAAATATTAAATTCCTAAGAAGATTTATTCCTAACTTGGCTAAGCTGATAAGATTGTTGAACAATATGCTCAAGAAAGATGCCAAAGTCAAATGGACAGTTGAAGCCAAACAGGCTTTTGAAGAAATCAAGATAGCTTTAACAAAAGCACCTATTCTTACAAGCCCTAGATTTGATAGAGACTTCATAATCTTCTCCTTTGCCTCTGAGCATACAATTGCTGCTATCTTACTGCAAAAGGATGACTTGGGATGTGAAAAACCTATTGCCTTTTTCAGTAGAGCCCTTAGGGATGCCCCACTCAAGTACCAGATCATGGAAAAGCAAGCATATGCTCTTGTCAAAGCCATAAAGGATTTCAGGGTTTATATATTGTACTCTCACATAGTTGCATATGTGCCCAATGCAGTGGTCAAAGACATTCTAACTCAAGAGGGAATTGAAGGTAAGAGGGGAAAATGGATAGCCAACATTCTGGAATATGATATAGATATCAAACCAACAAAACTTATAAAAGGACAAGGGCTAGCTAAACTAATGACTGAAACTAATTTCCAAGCCCTTGACATCAATGAACTGGATAACGAACAGGAGATGGCGACTCCACAGATCAATCAAGTCTTTTTACAATCACCTTGGTATGCTGACATATGTTTTGTATTATTAAACTTGCAAGCTCCTCTAGGGTTATCCAGAACTAAAAAGAGATTTTTAAAAATGAAAGCTTCAAAATTTTGTATCATAGATAATGTTTTATTTTGGAAAAATCATGAAGGTGTCCTGCTTAACTGCCTAACTTCAGATGAAGTTGATAAAGTCCTTAGAGAATTTCATGCAGGAGATTGTGGAGGGCACTTATATTGGAAATCAACAGCTGATAAAATCCTAAGGGATAGATTTTATTGGCCCTCCCTGTTTGCTGATTCAAAAAAGTTTGTGATGTCATGTCATAAATGTCAGATCTTTGAAGGGAAGAAAAAGTTGCTGCCTTTACCCCTCAAACCCATTTCAACTGAAAAACCATTTCAACAATGGGGCTTAGCCTTCATTGGGGAAATTCACCCTTCATCCTCTGGACAACATAGATGGATCTTGACAGCTACTGATTACTTTACCAAATGGAGAGAGGCCATACCTTGTAGACAAGCAGATGACTCAATTATCATACAATTCCTAGAAACCAATATCTTTTCTAGACTTGGCTGCCCAGAGAAAATCATAACAGACAATGCAACTGCCTTCAAATCCAAAAGAATGATCAGCTTCTGTCACAAATATCATATTACCCTAGGTCATTCAACAGCCTATTAACCTCAAGGAAATGGCCTAGCTGAGTCCTCCAATAAAAGCCTCATCAATATCATCAAAAAGTTCTTGGAGGAGAACAAAAAGAATTGGCATAAGAAACTGGTAAATGCACTATGGGCAGATAGGTTGACCACCAAAATATCTATTGGTACTAGCCCATATGAATTGGTATATGGCTTGGAAGCTGTGTTCCCATCATCTCTGGGGGTCCCTGTGATCAGATTGTTGTAGGAAATACAAGTTGAACCCAATGATATCCAGAGGAGGATCAATCAAACAATTCACTTACAGCAAACAAGGGAAGAAGTGTATCATAGAACCCAGGTTCTACAAGAGAAGCTGAAAAAGGTGTTTGACAAAAGAACAAAGGCTGAAGACTTTTTCATAGGAAACAAAGTATTGAAATGGAACTCTAGGAGGGAAGACAAAGGGAAACATGGCAAATTTGACTTTCTGTGGAAAGGACCATTTGTAATTCAAGTTGTGCAGGGCAATAACACCTTTTCTAAAGAGTCTGGATGATTCAAATAATGATGAAGGCCCAGTGAATGGGAGAATGCTCAAACACTATTATGATCCATGAGCATAGCACAGTCACATATTGTACATAAATATGTGTATTTTCAACAATTTTTTTTTTGCAGCAGATAGATAAAGGAACAACTACAACAGATTTTGAAAAAATGATCAGCAAACTATATCAAAGGTGACATAGATGATTGAAAAGCTCCACAAACAAATTTGAGGAAGGTCTACAGAACAGAGAACAAATGATAAATAGTAATACAGGCCACCAAGACACAAAGTGGTAAATCTTGTACAAATGAGGTCAAAAGACACTACATACAAACTCACAAAATTCAGATCAAAGGTGTCAATACTAGAGAGGATTCACTGCAGTAAGGAAAGGAAAATAAGACCATCTGACTTGTTGTTCTTGGCTTTCCCCCAGGAAAAGCCATCCCCAAGTGGAGCCACTGTTAGGTTCCTATACCAATAGGTTTCATCTTTCATGATTAACAGTGGAAGGGCCAAATATGTTCATCATTGCAGGCTGCAAAGGTTCCATATTTTGTGTACATACTAGGAAAATTAAAAAATGAAAAGAGGGTATGCCTTAAAAGAATGATCAAAAGGCAAGAAAATCAAATGGTCAAAGGAATAGTGAAAATGAACCCCAAACTAAAGACTAGGAAAGTGGCCAATAAAAATGCCACTACTATCTTGTGGGAGTAACACAGTCTACAAATACTGATGCTAATCATACTTGATGGATGGCCCAACAGTCTAAACTGGACCATGCCATGTTTAAATTGCTTGTTGCAGAATAGAGAAAGGTTCCTGTCCAAATAGCTCAAGCTTGGCAGATGACTAGCTAGGTAGAGAAATGAAGGAGCCCAACTGCTTAATCTAGGTCCTTGGAAGAAATAAGGGTAGATTTAGATAAGAGGGCAGTCAAAAGAAAAAGAGAACAATCAGGGTCTGCTAATTCAAGTGCACCCTCTTCAAATGAAGAAAAAATGTTAGGATTACTAGGTTGGGTAAGTAGTGGAAGGTTGCAAAAGTGAGGGGCCATCACCAATTGGCTTATCAAGAGAAAGACTCATTCCATTCAGGGTATTGGCACCATGGCAGAGGATTGAGGACATAACATTGGAAGCATGTCTAACTTCCCCCTTTTTCCCCAAATATCATTTATTAACATCCCCAAGGACCTTGAGATCTGCTCAAGTGTCCTGTTCCACTTCATTCCATGACAGAGTACCAGGTCAAACCATGAAGTTCAGTCAAGGGAAAGAAGCCACATTTCTTGTGTAAAAATATTTACTCTCAATTCCCTCATTTCCCATTCCTAAGTTTTCCTCCTTAAAACTTAGCATTTTACCCTACACACTCACCTCACAATGTCATACTAACAACTAATGTATTATTTAGCTCCCTAAGCATTCCCTTCCCTAATTTTACAAAAATCTATGTGAAAATCCCAAAAAGTATATGTAAATACCCTCCCCCTAGCACTATAGCTATACATCCATCTCTTGGGGAATATTAATCCATCAGGGGTTAATATTAACCCTCTGCCACCCTGAACTATGGGTTTTTACTAAAAAACTTTGGCTAAAAATAAAAAAATCATAAATCCCCGCCCTCATTAACCCTTCTTACCCCTCTTCCGCGCCTAAGGTTTGTGTTTGTAATGTTTTTTAAATCAAAACATTTATAAACAAACCCGAAACCAAAGTTGAAAACCCACCCCACGCACAATATATTTAAACGATTATTTTAATCGGCGGGTCCCCACGGGTATAAACCATTGTCACATCATGAACTCTGCCCGCTGTTCGATCGCCGACCCCACAGATCTAACGGTGGGCGGTCGATCTCACCAGCAAACGAGCGGAGGTTTAGCATCCGGGGGATTGACGGTTTTACCGCCGTACCCCCGCCATGCGTCAATCGCCTGAGTTGTTTGGAGCCCCCCCTCTCTTACCACTTACCGCCCAGGGGTGCTCTGGGAAACCACTTACCACCCGTCCCCTCCCACTGACATCACACCCACGTCAGCGTGACGTCAGCACCCTCTTCTGCCACCATTGCTCCACGTCGTCTCCACGTCGTCCATCCACCCACATGCCCTGCCACCGTGTCACTGCCACATGGCCACCCACATCAGCCGCCACGTCACCCTACCGTACCCGGACCCATCGATGACGTCATGCTGATGTCATCACCAAAAAGGCGCCAAAGGGCCAAATTTGCATTAAAAGTTGGGAAATGACCGTTTTATGTCATTTTAACTTGTCGTTTTCGGAGCATTGTGCATGCGAAAGACGTCGTTAACAGCCAAAATCAAGAATTTGCTCGCCCAAGCTGCTGCCGCCCTCGAAGTCAACTCAAATTACCTGCCATTATTCCAGCTCGACACCTCCTGCACGAAAAAATCCAGGTATTTGCCACAGGCGACCTATTTCACCCATGTTTGTCCCATTTTTCTCCTAATTTCCTATTAAGAAACTCTGCAAAAGCTCCTCACAGTCAAATTATCCATTGAAACTACCCAAAAAATTGGTAAACTCCCTACACCACGAAGCTCTGCAAAACACTTGTGCCCTTCTGCGGAATTCACCGTGAAAAACTAATTTTAGAAGCCAAGCTACTGGTTAGAACCCATACAACTGCACACTGATCCCTGTTATCAAAATTCCCTTTGAAAAACTAGCTAATTAGCTCAAAACACTCTGGTTTCTTCCAACAGAGTACCCCACAGTTCATCAAACCTGTAAAGAGTCTCCTCATACTCTCAGAGCTGCTCACTGTCAAAACACAATTCAGTGGGCATTCCTCAGCCTTTGCACCAATCCTAAGCTCAAGTAAATATCCAGTTAAAATCAAACATGGCCACTCCATATGCTCTAGATGTTGCTCTTGTCAATCCACCCAGTAAGGAGCTTGAAGCTATGCCACTTGTGGACAGTGATTTCCTCATTGCAGATTTTGTGGCAGAGAGGAACCACTTACAGACCTTCTACCAGCTAAGGAACATTCACTTGGACAACAGTGACATGTATGGCATCTGGGAGTCTAATCTGCATACCTACTTCTTTCCATCTGTAAATGTTTTTCCTGAAGTCATTCACCTCTGTGCAGAAAATTATGACCAGAAACTCAGAGCTGTTAAGTCTCCATCTGGGAGCATCCTCTTTTACATAACTCCTAATTCCATCAATCAGATGCTGAATTACAAGCAAACCCAGCTGCTCTACCCCTTTTCCATAAAGTATTTGCTGGATGAGGGCTCCAAGCTCTCTAGCATTGAGATTGCTGCAGTTGACAAAACTTTCATGAGAGCAGACTGCCAGCCTTCTGGGCCACCTCCTTTCCCATATGCAAATTTCAATGAGGTAGGCAAGCTGCTTGTGGACATGATATCCTCTGTCCTGGGGTTCTCCACAAATGAGCATGTTGATGAAACTGTGTTGGTCTTGTTATCTGCATATAGCCTTGGGAGGCCCCCTGCTATAAAATACAATTATGCCAAGTTTATTGCCAATAAGATACATGACCAACTGGTGAGGCTGGACACGGAAGCAATCTTCAAATATTCATCATACATCTATCACCTCTTCATGTACTATCAGACAGATTGCTTCCAGTGCCACATCAAGAAACTGGATTCACAAGATGAGAGGAAGTCTGTCATCTTCTGGTCTTCAGTCTTCCACCAAGTGCAGAACTCTCCCTATTCCTACTGTGAATTCATTGACAAATTTGTCTATCCTGTTACATGCCTCTTGAAAAGGACTCCTCCTACCAGATTGTCCAAAGATATGCAGAAAAGCTTACAGCTATCCAGGAATTACAAAATAGGTGATTGGTATTTATACCAAAATCACACAGTCATCAGGATCTATGGTTGTGAGCTCTGTCCTTACAGGCTCCCAAGATATGTGCCTATGAGATTGTTTGCCTTGGAATACTATAGGCAACTCATCAATTCTGACCTCACACACTTCCATAGTTCCAAGAAGAAAGCCAATCTCAAATTCAGAGACCACCTAGGCCCATTCATCATGAACAAGAAATATGGTTGGCAAGACGTTGATCAAATAGTGGGGCAACAGCTTAAACTTAAAAGGAGCTTCTGGTGGGTCCCTTACGACCCTGAAGGCTTTATCAGTGCTAGGAGAGTCAAGTATAGGCTGCTAGCCTATAAACATTGCCCATATCCACAAATTGAACACTTTGCCAACCAAGATGAATGGGTGCCTGATACAATAGTAGAGGAATTTACTCAGGAAGAGACAATGGAGCAGACTGTGAAAGATTTAGAGAAAACTCTTGACTTGGATTCTTGTCAGCAGGTCATATTCAAACAACCAGTCCAAGTGGGAGAAGGCACATCCACTGCTGCAGCTGCACAGACCACCCAGCAGGCATCTACTATAACAAAAACCACAACAAAAGGCAAAGAGGTGATGGATGAACAACAAGAGATAGAGGCAGGGCAGCCCAACACTTCAAAAGAACAAAGTCAAGGGCAAGCCCCATTACAGCAAACTGAAGCACCCCAAATTCCGGTTTTGCAAACACCTCTCAATGAAGAGAGAGGCAAAAAATGAGATAGAGAGGAGGCCATACCCCCAAGTGGGTCAACACAGCAACCGTAGGCCAAGAGGCCAAGAATTGACCCTTAGACCGAGGGAGAAGACATCAGTGAGGAAAGAGCAGAAAGCCAAAGCAGAGAAAGACAAACCAGCCAGCAGACTGCCACTAGTTCATTTCAGCAGGAACAGGCCATGCAGCAAAGCACAGAGGTATCCTCCTTAAGGAAGTAGGGCAAGCAACCAGCTGGAGTCAAAGGGTCATTCATGGAAATCAAGGCCCAAAATGAACTCTTAAGAGTTCAACTGTATGATCAATTTTTGAAGACAACACCCTCCAAGCAGCAGAGATTGATGGCAGCATATGACATCAAGGAGGATAAGATGATTTTTACTTGTCTTAAGCCTAAAGTTCCAAAGCCTAGATCATCTGCAGACTACACCAAAACAAGTCTAGAGGTCCTCTCCAAGGACATACACCCTATGGATCAGATAGAGCTGCGCAAGCAGACAAGCGAAATGGTGTATGCCACACTTGCAGATAGGGCCATGATGGCCCATCAGTTAAAAGAATCACTATGGAATACAAATACACAACTTGATTTGGAAAGGACGTCTTCCACTGCTAAGGACACAGAATAAAGACTTTGGAAGACATAATCATTGATTTGGGACATGATCCTAAAGATCCAAAGGGTATTAGGGTCCTTATGAAGAAAAAAGAGGATGACATTGCTACACTGAGAAAGCAGGCAAAATTGCCTCCAACCATTCACCCTAAAACATCAAAACTTGTACAAGAGAAGCAAGTTGACGAGGCCATGGATCTGCTTCTGACGATGAATCAAAGAATATTGCAAATGGAAGCAGAATTAGAAAAGGCATTGCAGGACAAGCAAGGGGAGTCAACCTCCCAGCCCCCTCAAACTTCTACAACTCTTGGCCCTGCCCCTCCTACACAAGCAGCAGCAGCCCCTCCTACCATTCCAGCACCAACCATAGCCACATCAGCAACAGAAGCAACAATAGCAACAACAGCAGCAGAATCTAGCATGAGTATGGAGGACTTGATGAAAGCTGTCAACGAACTTGAGGTTCAGGTGACAGAAATCAGTGAAGCAAAAGATGGACTGGCCAAGCTAGAGGCTAGCTATGACAAGTCCAAGATGACTGTGGCGGAGAAGCAGAGAGAGATAAAGGCCTTGGAAGCCAAAGTGAAAGCTTTGGAAAAAGAGTTGCTTCTAGGCAAAACTCTAGCAGAAATCAAGAAGATAATTTGGGCCAAAATTGGCCAATCAATCCATGACCAATGGAGGTCAATCTAGGCAATACATGAGCAAATTGAACTAATAGGCATAGCTCATGTTGAAATACAAAGGGCTAGAACAACACTAGGAATCATGCCTGAGCAAGCCAATAAAATTATACATTTCCTCAATACTCACACTAGGAAGGAATTGGAAGCACTAGAAAGAAACAACAGAACAGACACTATCCTGACAGCCAAGAAAGTGTTGACTTTGAGAAATTTCACTCAAACTCTAGAAAGGAAATGTCAGGATATGAAGGCAGAAATTGATGAATTTAGGGCAAAGATGACAGTATTGCAGGATAAAGGACTTCCAAGCCTAGTGACTGGCACAGGACAACTGCTGTCATATGATCAATATATCACAAGGATCAACAATTATGTTGAGAATCAAATCACAACATCCAGCAGCTCCACAGAAGAAGCAGGGTCTCCCTCTGGGCGGTCTCTGTATGACAAATTAGAAAATTTATTTTTTATTGAGCATGCGATAAATCATCTATTTGAGGTGCCTCCAAATTTCTACAGATATACAGAAGCAGATGAAACACTGGTAAAAATAAGGAGACATCAGCTACCTCCAGCTGATTGGTGGCAGGCAATGCTGGAAGTTCTACCCAGGTGATTCCACTATATTATTCCTTTTTATGAAAATTTAGATCTCAGTCACAATACAGGTCAGCAGATAATCCAGCACGCAGATATCACAGGAAGCTTCCATACAGTGATTCATCAAAGCACTCAGACAACAGGCTCAATTACGCAGAATTAAAGGCACAGCTACAACCAACTTTCCTGAGCCAAAAAGTCAAAAGTTGTCTGACGGAAAGATAGTTGCCATCTCAACATTAATTGCTATAGTTATATCTTTCATTTACTTTTTGTAATAGAGTTGGTGGTGCAATTTATTGCACAATAACTCACTATTTAGATATTTTATCCTTATTTTTGTATATATATCCCCTCAAAGAACTTATTGAGGGTCGGTTGTAGTGAAACTCTTTCAGAAGAGTTGTATTGTATATCTGAGAGATTTTGCTAATACAAATACCTGGTGGAGTTCCTGGTTCCTATACTGTCTGAAGGTGGAGATGAATGATTGTGTTATGTTGCAGAATTCCTATGTCATTTGCTGGAACAATAAGTTATTCTGAACCGTGTTCTTGTCTTTCTATGTATGCAATAATTCATATATGTTCATGATCATAGTAAATAGAGAAAAAGAATAGCTTAGGATTTGTTTGAATACAGCTTATGCTCAATCTCTATTTCTAAATATGTTTTCTTCTAGATTAGCCATGGATATGAATTCTTAATTGCTCATGTCTAAACTAATTCTCTCACTATGAATATTGTTTAAGAATTCTTAACTACTCTTATGCAATGTTTTCATTTCTCCCCTTGTTAGCATAGTGGAAGATTCTCAATTGCCTTTCACTCACTAATTCCATAACTTCATTACATAATCTCAAAAAATTGTTCCACAGATGCCTATCTGGCTTTGCAACAAAGATCTGTCTTCAGAAACATACTTCAGCAGCACACTACCTGAACTCCATTGCCCAATGGCCCAAACTATTATGTAATTTGTACCTTAGCTCTGTTTGAATTCACCAACCAACCAAATTCAAAACAAAACTAGGACACCATAACTAGCCTAAAATCATCCACCAACAAAGCTAAATCATAAAGAGAGAGCCCTCTCTGGTTGCAGGTAGGCTAGGACCTGTAACTAAAAGATTGGTTAGGGGTTACCTCGGCCGTATTCCCTTTAGGAAGTATGGAACAACCTGAGTGATAACATTGTCGACAGTTTGACCATGTCATAGAGGAATTTCTGGTCCTTATGAAAAATATGAAAGAAAAGAAGGCACAACCCCAGTAGCCTACGTAGAACATTCAAAGGATGAGGGCTGAGCCCCGTGAAGAAGATCAAAGCATAAATATCATACTAAGAAGTGGCATGACAACTGGTGCAGATAAAGGTAAGCAGCCTAAGGAAAATGGATGGGTGCGTAAGGGTGCTGAGAAGGAAGTAGATTTTGATCTTAATCGAGCTAAAGAAACCTTCATGGAGGCCAAAAAGAACTTTGTTGAGGCCTCTACCTCAGGAACTCATGAGAAAATTCCAGATACTAGTGCGACACAAGAAGTAGATCCTTCAATACTAACTACTTTTCTGAAGACTTGTATGAAGCTTCTACACGATCAAAAAGTAGTAGAAGGGTTGCAAGAGTTAATAGACAAGTGTGCTAATAAGGAACAGACTCCTACTGAACAACACATAGTAAGAAAGGATGGAAAGCATAAGACGTGAATGGGGCATGAGATGAGGCTAACTGCATAGATACGCGAATATGAAATGGACTAGTTAATCTTGGATTTGGGGTCTAATGCGAATGTCCATCCTAAGAAGACATGGGAAATGATGGGGACTAGACTTGCATTGCAATGTATCGTATTCTGTTGTGCATGGAAAATCAACAAAAGATTATTCTGATGGGGTGCTTATATGGTGTAACGATGGACACTGAGGGTGTGAGCATGCTGGCTGACTTTGAGGTCATTGAAATAGTGGATGACAGTAACCCATACCCTATGCTACTAGGGATTGAATAGGCTATCGATATGAATGGGGTAATCAAACTGAAGAAGAGGAAGATGACGTTTGAGAAGAAGTCGCTCAGGGTTGTAGTGCCACTAGATCTTGCAGAAGGAGCATGTTACATTGAACCTCTTCGTGACTATGTAGAAAGTGATGATGATTTGTATTAGATATACAAGATAATAGCGTGTGATGAGGATTGGATCAATCCTACAGCGGATGGATGAATTGCATGGGACAGGGATAACTCCTACACCTCAGATTTAGATGAAGAGCTTGAACATTGATAGAATTGGTTGCATGAAGTATCTACGCTCCGTTGCAATATGATGACCAAATCACTACGGTGTGTCTTGACTAAGGTAATAAATCTTCTGCATTATGATGGTTTAACTGATGTTGAGTTGTTTTTAGATGAATTTGAAAGGGAAGTACCAAAATAACATCGCTTCCAGGAATTGGAATTGATGTTGTGCACTATGCCTTCCCGTTGGTGGGGTATGAACAAGGAGAACTTTGCTGGATGGAACGAAGACAGAAGAATGATGAAGTTAAGGTTTGGGTATGCTAATACTAGAATGACAGAAAAATACCATGGGAAGGATGATCTGTGCGATCATTTGGCACGATGGACTAAGGCATGGGGAAAAAACCACAACCAGAATGGGTGCACATATTTTGTCATACCTTAGATACCATCCCAATGAAATGGTATCTGGAGACGGAGCTTTGCCATGGAACAATTGAATGGGACATCTTAAGGGAGAGATTTCTATTGACTTTCAATTTTGGGGATGGGTTTGAGAGCTGTAATGACATGTGTGAGGATATAAAAGTAGCTATATTCAGAATGCTGAAGGAATCGGTAGAATGGGCTTAGCCAGATTGGAGTACACAGTTGTGCTATGCGTTGGAATGTTACAATGTTACCGCTGAAGAATGTGAGGAAGATCCATGGGATATTACAATTCCAGAGACAAAAGGACAACGCGAAGTCGAAGGATCGAAGGTGGCGAACCCGGATGTATCAGAACCTTTAAAAACTCAACAAGTAAACATTGGATCTGAAGCAGAGCCTAAGTTCGCGAAGATCGGAGACTATTGGGATGAAGATACGGATGACAAGGTTGTTGAGCTACTACATGAGTACCAGGATTTATTCCCAATGAATGTTTCAGATTTGCAAGGAATCATTAGAAATTTAGGTGTTATGAAGATCACATTAAGGCTGGATACGAAGCCTATTAAGTAGAAGCCTTATTGGCTAAATCCAAAACATAAAGAGAAGGTGCGCCAAGAACTAGATAAGATGTTGGATGCCGATATTATTAGCCAGTAGAGGAATCAGATTGGGTAAGCTCAATGGTGGTCCAAGAAAAGAAATAGAAAGGCGAGATTCTTATATGCATAGATCTAAGAAAGCTGAATGATGCGTGCATGCATGATTCGTTTCCAACATTGTTTACTGATGAAGAGTTAGATAATGTTGGCGGACAGGAGGCGTATTCATTTATTGATGGGTTTTTGGGATATCATCAAATAAAGATCGTGCCAGAAGATCAAAGCAAAACAACCTTCATGACTGAATTGGGTTGCTTTCAATATACCGTAATGCCCCTTGGATTGGAGAATGTGTCTGCAATCTTTTCCCGGGTAGTGATTGCAACATTCAAAGAGTTCATTCATAAATCACTGGAGGTGAATTTTGATTATTGGATTGTGTTTGGCTTGGTGAAGTGCCATGTTGTGATTCTGCGTTTTAGGCTATATACATGTCAAACGTATCAAATCGCGCTAAATGTGAAGAAGTGCATATTATGTGTGCCCTTTGGGATTTCTATCGGCCATGTCATATGTAAGCAAGGATTAATGGTGGACCCTAGGAAGATCATTGTAATTCTTAATTTGGAAGCTCCTAGGAATGTAAAATGATTGCGCACCACATAGGGACACACTCGGTATTGTCAATGCAGTTTGTATGTCTTGAAGGAAAAGATGGTGACATTGCCTATTTTGGTATTTCCAGACTGGAAGAAGTAGTTCCATGTGCATATAGATGCCTCTTGTATTGCGCTAGGAGAAATATTAACACAAGTAGGTGAGGGAGAGATTGATCATCTGATAGCTTTCACGAGGAAAAAGTTATCCAAAAATGGTCTACGCACTACAAAAGTCTAGGAATTATTTGTTTGGTGGACACTTTAAAATTTATACAGATCACTCTGTGCTAAAGTACCTGGTCAATAAGCTTGTGTTGGGGGGAAGATATGCCGATGGTTACTATTGTTTCAAGAATATGACTTTGAAGTGATTTTGAATCCTAGAAGGCTAAATGTAGGTCTAGACCATCTATCAAGGATTGAAACAGGTGAAGAACCAAGTAGTTTGGAGGAAGGACTACCAAATACGCATCTCTTTGTGATCTGCACTGCGGATGATCGTTTTGCCGATATAATTTAGTTTTTAGCAACATAAACAACTCCTGAAGGGTATTCGACTCAAAAAATGAAGGATTTAGTAGTCCGCGCTGTGGATTATTTAGTGATTGCGGGTGATTTGTATAAGATGGAAACGAATGAGATACTACGAAGGTATGTTCCCAAGTTTGAACGCACTAGTATCCTATCTGAAGCACACGGAGGAGTGGTAGGAGGTCACTATCATTAGGAGAATTTTGAGGTCTAAAATGGGCCTCCTAAGAAAAATGTACAAAAAAAATAAACTTTATAAGAGATAATAGGATTCAAGACAATGATGTCAACCATGGGGGATGATTCACCATTTTTGGAGTAAAAAAGTTAAAAGATTAAAAAATAATAAAATAATAAAGATACTTTTTCAACTCGTATTTCAACTTATCTCCCTAAGGTTTTACTCATATTTTGAGTGGGATTACTCGTTGGATGTAAAATTCAATTACTCATCCAAGGAGTACCCATGTTGCATACCTTCGATGGACCCTCCTACACGAAAAATGAGAAATACATGAAAAAACATGATTGCAATCACATTTTTCATGTATTTCTAATTTTTCATGTAGAAAGGTTCATTGAAAATATGGAACATTGGTACTCCTTGGACGAGGAATCAAATTCTGCATCCAATGAGTATTTTAGCTTGAAATTTGAGTAAACTCATAGGGAGATAATTTGAAAAGACGAATTGAAAAAATAGTTTTTTTACTTTTCCCTTTAAAATTTGATGATGTAACCTAATCTTATTTTATTATTTCCACTTATTTTATAATTTCCTTAGGAGGTCCATTTTAGACCTCAAAAATCCCCTAATGGCAGGAAAAGCGACCACGTAGAAGATTTTGTGCTCTGGTTTATGGTGGCCGACATTACACAAGGATTCTAAAGCATATTGTAAGGCGTCAATGCTTGCCAAAGGACAGGGAAGCCTTCGTGAAGGGATGAATTGCCTTTAAATCCTCAAGTCACATTGTGGGTATTTGATAAATGATACATTGAATTTATAGGTCCAATACAATCACCAGGAAAGAAGACAGGCGTGTGGTATATCATTACTACAACTAAGTATTTAACCAGATGGGTGGAAGCACAGCGAGTGAAAGATTATACAACTACCACCTCTGTGAAGTTTTTACTTGAATATGTCTTAACAAGGTTTGGATGCACTAAGATATTGATGAGTGATAAGGGTACACATTTCTTGAGTGAAACGACCAGCGTGATGCTTGAATAATTCTAGGTGTATCATCAAAAGAGCACGCCCTATCACCCATAGGCGAATGGACAATGGAAGCTTTTAATAATATTTTGGAGCATGCATTGATGAAGGTGTACAACGCACAAAGTAATGATTGGGACATGTGCATACTTGTTGTTTTATGGGCTTATAGGACGACCTTCAAGAAGTTGATAGGTCAATCACCGTTTAGGTTGGTCTATGGAATTGCCGCAGTAATGCCTGTGGAGTATATTGTCCCAAGTTTATGTATTGCAACATTGAAAAAGATAGTGGATCATGAGACCTTGGAGGAATGGCTCACATATATCATGGAGTTAGAAGAAGACCATTTTCCTATAGGATTTCACCAGCAAGTGCAAAAGGAACATGAGAAGGCATGGCATGATCGACATATTAAGCTGTGCATGTTTAAGGTAGATGATTTAGTGTTTTTATATGATAGCAGGTTCATGAAATCTCCAGGAAAGTTTCAAATGCACTGGTTGGGGCCATATGTTACTAAGGAGATCATGGACGGTGGCGCAGTTCAGCTTGTGACGTTGAATTGGTAACCATTCTCTAGAAAAGTGAACATAAGTAGGCTGAAGTTGTACATAGGGGATCATGCCCCTACGCAATGACTTTATGGAAGCAAGACAATATTAGTAATTCAGGTAGTTACAAGGGATTGTGGGACTATAAACAACACTTCATGACGAAGTGAAAAACATGGTAGGGAGGCTACGCAATAGAAGACAGGAGTGTAACAAGTAAAACTGCATTTGATGGGTTATTCCATGGAGGATGGTACTGTATAATGGGTCCAAAAGTAGCTGTTGGAGTTACTATTCATGATTTCATGGCCAAACTTCAGTTAGGAGGAGTGGGTAGGCACCATTTATGGCAAAAATATTTGGATATTTACTGCCAAAGATGCATTTATGATCAGAACTTGGGGGGAATGGCTGGGTTTGAATTCAAGTCCTCCTATAAATTGAGCATGCTGGTTCGCTAAAGAACACTTTGCATTCTTAGAGTTTTCTGACCGCTTTGTTGTTTGAGGCTTATGAGTCGTCAATTTTGGGAGGATTTTTTGTCAAGCCTAACATTTGCAGCCTTACCTAAGTGGAAGCAGAAGGTCATTCTCGTGCAAATGACTGCCACAAATCCCGTAGAAGCTATGAGTTTTGAAGCTACTATTTCTAATGCGTCGGGCCCTGAAATGTCATGTATGGAAGTCACGCCTTCTATTCCTACGATGCCAAGGTCACCTAGGCCGAAGCAATTTGCTGCCAAAGAGAAGTAAAAGAAGTCGATGTCGGTGAGACATTCACCGAGGAATAACCGAAAGGTGCGAAAAAAGGACAAAAAGGATAAACAGTTGAAGAAAGTGGTCGATTTCGAGGAGGAAGAATTCCAAGGTGTGGAGGAATTGGATGTTGAGGAGTTCAAACTGATCACATGGATCCCGGAGTATATCCCTTTGTAGAAAGGAAAATCCAGAGTTACAAAAGACCTGGATCCAGGGAAGTTTACAGTCTCAATGATCTAGGTGGATCCTCAAATACAATGGCATGGAAAATCTCAAAATTCAAAGTGGTAGAAAAAGTAAGTATCCTAACATGAGATCGAAGTGCTCATCGCCTTAATTCCAACGGTGTGAATGGCACTCCAATCCAAGTCCAGATGATGAAGTTGTGGCAGAAAGAGTTTTCCTTAGTTCTTTTGAAAATGAGGCATTTTCTCTTAAAAATGGACTTAAAGCCTTTTGAAGCAAAATCGCAATCAGATAAGGCAAGAGGTAGGCTTAAGGCATGTGCAGCGGAACCCCCGATTAGCGATTTTTGATTAAATTACAGTCTGGGACAAGCGATGGCTAATATCAGGACTTACAACATGCAACATGCGATCGGTGATCGGCAGGACCAAGGACCAGGAACCCTGAGCATCAACAATGTGATATGCTGATCTGATAGGGATGATGTGATGCGCTGATATAGGTGATATCGATGATCGACGATCGGCGGTCGGAAATCCCCGCTAATAGAACTATTGCACCAGCGATATGCCGATTGCGATATCAGGGCCAGGCCCAATGGGTCTATGAGCCTGGTTTAATAAACTTTGATATTCAGTTGTTAAGGTTTTGGGTCGGAATTATTAGTGTTTGACGAGTTTTTGTGTATTATCATTTTAAACGATAAAAGGCTATTTTAAAGGGTTTGTTGTGCCCGTCAATCCTTCTACTCCACCAATTTCCATTATAAAAAAAACAACCCCAATTTCAACTGCCTTTGTCACAAATCTGACATTATAAAAGCCCGATGATTGGAAAAGGGACGGGAGGAGGATTTTCTAGCACATAGTTCAAGGAAACAGCTTGTAGGAGGGCTAATTGATCATTTTGTCTGAATTGGGAGAATTTTATATGGTTGCTACCCCTCTCAATGCCACAAACGCATTGGTGTTGTCCATTTCTCCATTTGAGGGCTCCATTTCACAGCCATATTTTCGAATGAAGGTATAAGCCCCTTTCTATGCAACCGGTGATTGTAATTCTCTGTTTTTCATGCCATTTAATATATGAAGGCCTCCCCATTTATTGAGCAGGGCCCAGAGATGTAGTTCGAGTTGGACGAATCCCAGTATCAAGTCTTATTGTTTTCTTGTTGTGCCTTTATGTGTTCCTCCTTCTTTCTTGTGTGCACATTACATTTCTCTATTAAGCTGCAATTTTCACATGTGATTCTTTTCATACATCTATAAGCAAAATATCCCTGGATCAAGTGGTATCAGAGCAGGGCTTTTTAGATGTGAATTGCGTGTTTGTATGCTAACAAGAGACAGACTCTGAAGAGGCAAAGGGGAATTAGATACTTTCGATCCTGAAGTAGGGCGTGCACATCGAAGGAGAAACATGGCAGAAGATGATGCTCATCTTGAAGAGGAGTAGAATTTCCGCAAGACCTTCTATTCAATGGCAGAGAATATCAGTCAATTGGTGTTAAGGATGGAGAAAGCAGAGGAGAGAAACCCAGAAGAACAAGGTTCAGTTCATGGGATTGGTGGAGAAGAACCCCCTCCTTCTCCTTCAGTGAGTGAAGGTTCTCCTTCCTCTCACCACCATAATCGTAGAAATTCAAAGGATGCATCTAAGAAAACTTTCTTTAAGTTAGATGTTAAATTTGATCTTACCATGTTTAATGGTGAAAGAAACACATAGAAGCTTAATAATTGGATTAGGCAGATTGAGGTCTACTGCAAGATTCAGTAGATCGTGGAGGATGAGGCAAAGATTTAGCTGGCTTCTCTACGACAGAGCAGCACCACTCTCATTTGGTGGGAGAGAAAATTTTAGCGCAGGAAGAATGTGGGTAACCTCTTTTCCTCATGGCTTGATTTTATTTTTGTATTAAAGGAACAATTTTATCCTTTAGGATACAAGCAAAACGATTTAATGAATTGGTAGTATTTAAGGCAATGCAAAGGTCAGGATGTTCAAAGTTTTACAGAGGAGTTTAAAAAGCAAGCACTGAATTTGGGTATTTCACTTGATACACCTAAAGTTGTAACTAAGTATATTGGCTCATTGCATAGCTACATTAGGAATTCATTGTTGTTGTTTGAACCAACCACTACTGACGCAGCCAACGTAAAGGAAATTCATATTGATAATAGGGGCAAACCACCATTCAAACCTCCCAATGGAAAATCTAAAGCGAAATGGAAAGGAAAGGAGAAGAAGATGACAACAGCCAAACAAGGAGAAAGGTCATATTGCAATCACTGCAAAAAGGAAGGCCACGATGATGACCACTGTTGGAAACATCACCCAGAAAAGCATCTAAAGAAGTATGGAGGAAAAGGGAAACAGAATACAGTGGCAATTGCACAACAAGACCTTGGATCAGATTCCGGAGATGAAGCGTTAATTACAACTACAGTAACAAAAGGTACTCTTACACCTCATGTTAATTCTAAATCACATGAAGGCACTAGTTCTGTAAATGAGTCCCTTCCTAATGATCGAAAGAGAATTGAACTGTTTCATATCAGAGTTGTTGTAAATCATACTAAATTTGAAACTCTGTTTGATACTGGGTCCCAAGAAAACTTAATTACAGAATCCATGGTAAAGAAACTCGGCTTAGAAACAAAACCACACCCGAAACCTTACCTGCTTGGATGGATACATGATAAAGCAAAATTGAATGTAACCAAGTAGTGTAAAGTCAAATTTGTGATCACTTCTAAGCTAGTAGACGAAGTAGAACTGGATGTAATACCATTGGATATTTGTGGCATGGTTTTAGGGAGTCCATATCTATATGATAGAAAGGCACTCTTTTTCCGTCATGAAAACAAATACCAAATCACAAAAGATGGGGTAGAATATATAGTGAGGGCTCATCAAAATAAAATCAATGCCAACCTTGTAAGCACTGGACAAATGAAATTACTGGTGAATTCCAGTAAGGGTTGCATGCTTATGGTTGTAAGGGGAAAAGAGGCAGAATTAGTTGATGCTTTCCAGGGCTGCGATCAGTAACATAAACAAGAATTATCTGAATTAATTTCTATTATGATGAAATGTTTCAAGAACCGAAGGGATTACCTCTGAAGAGGGAAATCCAACATGAAATCCATTTGCAACATGACACTCCTTTACCGAATATTGGCATGTACAGGATGTCAACCATTGAGATGGAGGAAATCAAGAAACTTCTCCGTGTGTTCACCGATCGTCTCAGTCCCAAAGAAAGATGGCACATGGAGAATGTCTGTGGATTACCGTGCACTAAAAAAAATCACGGTGAAAAATCACTACCCTCTTCCACGCATAGATGATTTATTAGATCAGTTAAAGGCTGCTGTTTATTTCACCAAATTGGATTTGTGCAGTGGTTATCACTAGGTTCAAATTGCAGAGCAGGACGTGTGGAAAACCACCTTCAAAACCACGCAGGGGTTGTTTGAATGGATGGTGATGCCATTCAGACTTTGCAACGCTCCAACCACTTTTATGAGAGTCATGAATGATCTCTTTCGGCATTTCATTGATGAATTTTTTCTTGTATATTTAGATGATATACTTGTCTTTAGTAAGAGTTGGGTTGAACATGTGTGTCATGTAAAGAAAGTGCTTGATGTACTGAAAAAAGAAAAACTCTTTGTAAAATTGTCAAAGTGTGAGTTCGGGAAAACCTCTTTGGGTTACCTAGGTCATATTGTTGGTCACGGTCAGTTAAAGATTGGTCCTTCTAAAGTTGAAACAATTGTAAATTGGCGTAAGCCTACTAGTGTAACTGAGGTCTGTAGTTTTTTAGGTGTAGTCCAGTATTGGAGGAGATTTTTTGCTAATTTCTCTATTATTGCAGCACCTCTACACATTGACAAGTGTGAAACAGGTCTTCTAATGGGGAGGAAGATAGTAGAAGTCCTTTGAAACATTGATGGAAAAGATTAGCACCACACCAATCTTAACCTTACTCGATCTCCAACATCCATTTGAGATTGAAATAGATGTCAACGGCTATGCCATGGGAGTTGTACTAATGTAGCAAAAGAAGCTGATTTGTTACCATTCTGAGAAGTTTTCTCAAGCTGTGATAAACTATCCCACTTATGACAAGGAGCTTTATGCCTTGGTGAAGAGTGTGAAAAAGTGGAAACACTACCTAATCGGCAAGGAGACCATCATCCATACAGATCATCAACCCTTGTAGTACCTTTAATTAAAAACCAAGTTGTAGCAATCTCGTCATTTCAAGTGGATGGGTTTTCTTCAACAGTTTCATCTGGTAATAAATTATAAGAAGGGCACTAGCAATAAAGTGGTGAATATGCTATCTCGCCCTCCTATTTTTGCTTCTGTTATTTTTCATAATTCTTTGTTGTCTTTTGAGAGTTATGCTAAACAATATGCTAACGATGATGACTTTAAGGAGATTTATGCAAAACTAACCCATGGTTCATAAGTGGACAACTATCATTTGCAGGGGAAATTGTTGTATCACCTTGGTAAATTGTGTATTCCCACAAGGGAAAGAGTACATGTAATTCGAAAGGCCCACACCTCTCTTGTGTCTGGACACTTCGATGTCAAAAATACTTTATGTCATGTACAAAGATTTTGTTTTCGACCTCATATGAAAAACATTGTGACTCGCTATGTAAAGGGTTGTGTGATGTGTTCTGTTTCAAAGCCCTCTAATAGAGAACTCGGGCTCTACACACCACTCCCTATTCCGAGTCGTCCATGGGAAAGTGATCTCGGTCTAGGTGTGAAGAAGGACCTATCCAAGACCTTTTACTTTTGTGATGTGTTAAAATTTCTTTTTAAAAGAACATTGACAAGTATAGCTACAAACTGTAAAGAAGAGGAACATAAAAATCATCAGCACATGAGAACAAACGTCGTTGATAACAGAGTTCATCCAGGAGGGACTACATCTCCGGGCCTCGGTGTCAAGATGGTGTAGGCCACTGCATTATGTGTTGTCAATAAATATGATGTACACAGAGATGATGTATGGGTCATACAAGGAAGAATGCCCTCACGCAGGAGTGGCTCTAAGAGATGTTCCACGGCTAGAACTCTCAATCAAAAGACTCCTATCAGTATGACACAAAAACAAGAATGGTGCGCATCCTACCAACATGGCACGAAAGGGATGTCAAAGAAAAACACACGCATGATGACAACAAGAGTATCCCAACAACATAAAATAGGGGATCTCAAAGCATAACATAAAGAGTTAAGACAGAAAGTACATCACATAGAAAGTTTCCGCATCAAATCAAGCAAGGAATCATGACAACATATAATAACAAGATCCTGCATCAATCATCAATCATGGATCTATACAACATAATGCAGAAAGAAGAAGTACATGAACACATCATATACCTCACCACCAAGGCCATCTGAAGCAAAGGCTGTCAAAGTGCTGAATCTTACTAAAACATTGATCTCATAGCACCGATCACAAGAAGAAGACTATTCGCACATGAAGATAAACATCTGCACTAGCACTTAGAAAAGTGACTGAAAGAAGAAATGAGAGAAAGTGAAATCTGAAGACACCATCAGATTTGTGGCATCGAGTAATGCTGAAAAGACTATCCAAAATCTGAATTTTGAGAAGTTGAAAATTCAGAGCTCAAGGAATCTTTTAGATTCCCTCGGGATTCCTCAACGATTCTGTTTTAGGGACGCGCTGAAAATCTGCTGGTCAGATGTCAAATATGATTTCACCATTAGGATCCCTGTGGAAAACCATGAAAAACAAGTATAAACTTGACCATATTCTGACAAAGTGAAATTTTACAAGCTTGGAAAATTTCATGGCTCATGGTTCCGCTCCCTGTTTTCGCTGAAATCATGATTTTACGTGCATTCTGGAAATGACTAGAAGATGCAGACCTTTGATGAAGAAATGAACAACACCATTGTGTTCGTGGTGACGAGAGGTGTAAAAACCAAATAAAACTTGTCAGACTCTGATACAGTGAAAATTTTGCCCTCCTGCACAATTCATGGTTCTTGTATTAAAAAAATTATTAAACTGCCTCGATTTGCGTGTCTGCTCCTATATCAAAATCCATGCAGTCCTCCTCCTCTCTGCTCTAGGTAAAAGACTGAATTTATATAATTTTCACTAGTAAAATTCCCATTAAAACAATTTGGTGTAATAGTAAAACTTAAAAATTGGTTAAGGGAGGTCAAGAAGTCAAATCCTGCCCTTCTAGTTTTACCATATATTAGTTTTATGAACCAACCTTTGCCATATTAAACAGACGCATTCCTCAAAACTCACCAATTTTATGGGCACATTATGGTTTATATCATAACCAAATAACATACGGTCTTTAAAAAGCCAACCGAAGTTCTATTAATATGTATTGACCTGTTATGGTGGTGGCTAGAGGGGCGGACTCCCCTCCCGATGAGTCTGCTCTTGCTAAAATCATAGGATATTAGTATACCTGATCTACAGGTGGTTGGTTATAATCTTGGTGTTATAGTGGCAGCTATGAGGTTTGATCCTGGATCTCCCCTGGATCAAGCTTGATAGTTACCGATTCACCATGTGTTAAAAAAAAAAAAAAAATATGTATTGACATATTTTGTTGGGTAGCGGGCCCACCATTTTGGCCGCACGCACACACCTGCATTAACGTAATGGGCGGCGGGTATGGTTGCATTACATAATGGTTATATGCTATGGTTGAACTTTACATGGCTATCCACCATATCATACTCCCACCATATACGTTTTGGGTTTTAACTTTATATACCCATATAATATTCCACCACATGCGTTGGTTATAAAATGGTTGGTTTTTAACTATATATATTTTATATATAGTTCTGTGGAATAATTAGTGTATCAAGGTTGAGATATATGGGTTTTGATTTATATATTTTATATATTAACGGTTTGTTTTTCAAATTTAGTTAATAAAAATATATTTGGTTTTGATATGATTTATATAGTTATTTTGATAACTATATTAAACTATTTTTGTTATATGGTTTTTAACTCAAAAATGATTTTTGTTGCTTGTGTAAGTTTAGGAGACTACTGGAGGGATGCCATGTGGGTCTCACGTGCTGACTGGGATGTCATCTGGTACATTGTGGGCCTCATTTTTTCCCTGCTATACTAATTTTCAAGAGCCCTAGTTTTTGCATACGAGCTCAGATTGATGAATTGTTCACACCACCGCAATCAGGAAGACGAGCCCTCTTAACTGATGCCAACAACTTTTCATTTCTGCCATTTTAAATTTCAAGCCTTATCCATCCCCTTCGTGTCTTGAGATCCAACTAGATCAATCCTCCCCACTGAGGAGCTTTTGGTCCTCCCAAAGTATGAGCAATAATCTGCATCTATATTTGTACCTGTTATCACCCCAAGAAACTCTCCTAGGTTGTATATCAGAGATGCTCGGGAACATTACAAACTCAACAAAAATGTTGGAAATATGGTGGATGAATGAAAGAAATGTTGTATATTCAAGCCAGATAACCACTTCTACTATGCTTAACCCCAGACATGGGTGAACACCCCCAGACTACAAGGCTTTAGACCACCAATTACTCATAGTTTGATGATTTAGTGGAAATGGAGAACACTGACCACACCAGTAGATGCACAAGACCATGTGATGACTGGCTGCAACCAATAAAGAGGTCTGTAAATATATTATCTAATGCATAGACAAGATGGCAACTCTTTGGCATTAAAACAACAAAAACCTGCATACAAATTCAATGATACCTGCTAGATTCAAACACAGAGGTGGGATGACAGCCCCTCTAATGCTAAACATCTACAGCACATGAATAAATGCATAACAGGCGCAGCCTAGAACAAAGAAGAAGAAGTGGAAAGTGAGAAATTAACAACAAAAGAAGCTTGCATTAACTGAAAATGAAGACCAGACGCTGCAGGTAACACAGTAGTTACAATCTCCAGAAGTTGAAGCTTACAACAAAATAACATTCATCAACCCTGATTACATCTATTTTTTGGGTATATATAGAGTTTAATTACAAAATTGCTCTGCTGCTCCATGCGTGGAGGGGTCATAATGGACCACCAATCGCTTTAATTGGCTGATATGGGTCTCTACTACAACCTGCTACTTTAATGAATAAATTTGATCTTTTCTGTTGCTCGACAGTCTTCTCAGGTAACTGGAGCATCGTATGGGATGACATCCCATAACTGTTAAATGCACTGGTCTGCTTGAGGCATGTCCTTTCACTTCTTGGCCATTCTTCTGGTTGAAAAAATAATTGCGCCGAGTACTGAACACTGGCCACCTGTGTCCTTTAGGGAGTATGAATTTAGCTATGTTACGTTGTCTAGGTTCCTTGATCACTTCTGTTGTGGGCTGCATCATTGTGTTGTCACCTTTCCGCTTCGAACCCTTTGTCTCTGTCTCTCGGCCTCTTTTAGGTGATGGGATGGGGCCTTTGTGATCTCTTGAAAATGCCTAACAATGATTATTTTCTGTTGTAAATGGAAAACGCTGTAACACTGAGAAATCCCACCCATTCTGCTTCTTTTGAACTTCAAAAATTATAAATTTCCCTTCTGAAACCCATTGGGTTCGGGTCTTATTGCATCGCGCACATATACATACAAAGGTTGTGCCCCTTTGGTTTTGCCGATAGCCATACGTCGATGCGACGTGAGCCATTGATCTGCCATCGCAATCGATGGTCCTCACTTAATCACTAATCTCCATTTCCATCGCCCCTTTGAAAGCGCCAATTGCGATATTATTGCGGACCCGACTACCCATTATAGCGTGATTAATATAAATATTGCATCCGATAGGTCAATCGATCATCGACGATCAACGATGTTATAAAACATGGCTTAAAAGGAACCTGCTGGAAGCTGCGATTGCGATCCGCCGATTAGATGTGGGCCATTAGATCTGTGTGCACGATAAATGGTTCACATTTAATCACTAATCGATGATCGACGATGTCCTATGCCCCCTTCATAAGTCCTCCTCTGTGATAGCGCCAATGTGTTTTAGGCCATTGATCTATGCACGTGATCGACGGTTCATATTTAATCGCCCATCACTGATCAGCAATGCCTTTGTTGTTAGCTCCGATTGACACTGCCTGCCTATGCTGATTGTGATCCAATGATTAGATCTCGGCCATTAACCAGCCAGATCTAACGACTACTATACCACCATTATTTAAGCCTGCGCCTGTGGGTTTTTTGATGGTTTTGTAGTGTTTCCGCCTCCCGATAGTGTATTGTTGACCCTCCAAAGGCTTTCCGGGTGCAACTATTTCAATCAGTGGATGACCCTTGACAAAAATTGGAGATTTCAACAACATGCATGGATCCCTTGGCATGATTTTAAGCAGATTTGCAGACTTTGGGAGTTTTTTTGGATCCATTTTTATCCTTTTGTATAGCAGCGCTAACGCTGGCTCCCTCTAGGGATGAGATCCTCTCTATAAGGTCTCAAGAACCTATAGATCAATGCCTTCCTAACGAAAAACAAATTAGCAAAATTCCTAGTGTTCCATTGGGCATGGAGTCTACTGCACCTATACTAAAACTGATAAAAACACAATATTTACAAGTTTTAAGGCCAAAGACCTTAAATCACATAAACTTTCAAAAACCGCCCATTAATTGGGCCATCAAATACTGTCTCTCCACCCATAATTTTTAGTATGAAGGTGTTGTTCCCATGAATCTGTGAAATGATGAAAGGCCCTGTCCAAAAAGCATCAAATTTCCCATAATTGCCTTTCTTCTCCTTTAGTGCATCCCATTTCAAAACCAAGTCACCAATCTGAAAATTATTTATTTTCGCCTTCTTATCAAAGGCTTCCTTGATCTTTCTATGATGTGCTACAGCCTTTTCAACCAGTTGTTCTCTAATCTGATGCAACTCTGCTAAATCAGTGATCCTATTTGCCATTTCTTCTTCCTCATCCTGCTCTTCTTGAAGGAATTTTGCCACAGGGAGAGTTAGCTGAATTGGGAATACAACTTCAACGCCATATACTAGCTTGAAAGGAGAATTCCTTGTGGATTTTTTAATGGTCACTCTGTCAGCCCACGGTGCATACTTGAGCTTTGAATCCCAATTCTTCTTATTGTCCTCTAACAGCTTTTTAATTATCCTGATCAGACTTTTATTAGAGGATTCAGCTAGACCATTTCCTTGAGGATAATATGAGGTGGAATGAACAAGTTTAATACCCATTGAATCACACATTTCCACCAATTCTTTTGCCTTGAAGGATGTTGCATTATCTGTTATTAATTTATGTGGACAACCAAATCTGCTGAAGATATTCTCTGTCAAAAATTTCATGACCACATTATGATCAGTCTTCCTGGTAGGGACTACCTCAATCCACTTAGTGAAATAATCAGTAGCTACTAATATCCATCTGTGCTGGCCACTGGAATGTAGATTGATTTCACCAATGAAATCCAAACCCCACTGCTAAAAAGGTCCTTTTTCTTGTATGGGTTTTAGGGGCAGGGACTTCAGCTGCTGCTTTCCTTCAAATCTTTGGCACCTATCATAAGATTTAACAAATGAAAATACATCAAAAAATAAAGTGGGCCAATAGTACCCAACTCTGAGGATTTTATGGGCTATAGTTTTCCAATAATGGTGCCCTCCACACATGCTGTTATGAAACTGTTTCATAACTTCAATTGACTGTTCTTTGTCCAGACACCTCAAAAGCACTCCAGATGGATCCCTCTAGTAGAGCAGATTTTCATTGATGCAATATTTAGTTGCCCTGAGTTTTAAAGTTCTAGCTTGACTTTCAGTAAATCCTGAAGGGATTTCTAGCTTCAACAAGAAATTAATTATTGCAGCATACCAATTACAAGAAGCTAGATTCTCGGCCACTGGCTGCTTTCTCTGTGGTTCAGCTGCTTCCTCTTCTTCTGCCTGATCATTTTCTGCAATAGTGCACAGGAAATCAATATCTAAAGACCTACAATTTTCTTTAGCTAATAATTTGGCAAGAGCCTGACCTTTGACCAGCTTGGTGGGCTTCAACTCTATATTCAATTCTATCATTCTTTCAATCCATTTTTTTCTTCTTCCAACAGCATCAGGTTGTGTTAAGACATCTTTTATTGTAGCAGAGGGTACATATGCAATTATCTTGGAATGTATGATATAAAATTTGAAAGCTTTCAAGGATTTAATTTGAGCATATGCATGTTTTTCAATCATACCATACCTCAGTTTAGCATCCCTCAAGTTCTTGCTGAAAAGTGCTACTGGACGTTCTAAACCTTCTTCATCTGCCTGCAATAAAACTGCTACAATAGTATCTTCAGAGGCAAATGAAAATATATGAAACTCCTTGCTGTAATCTAGACTTATTAATGTGGGAGCTTCCATAATAGCCTTTTTAATGGAATCAAATCATTTTCTTGCTATATCAGTCCATTTGATTTCTACCCCTTTCTTCAATATGGAGGTAATGTGCTTCACATATTCAACAAAATTCAGGATAAACCTCCTTACAAAATTTATTTTGCCCAAAAAATATTGAATATCCTTCTTTGATCTAGGGAAAAACAAAGTTTGAATTGCTTTGACTCTTTCTGGGTCAATTTAGACACCTGTAGCAGACACAACATGTCCTAACAACTTGCCTTCTTCTAAAGAAAATTGAGATTTTTTGGGATTGACTGAAATTCCAAACCTTTTGCACTTCAAAAACACTCTTTTTAAATGTTGCAAATGGTTTTGATGGTTGCTGGAGTAAACTGTTATATCATCAAGGTAGATAAGCACAAATTTATCCTTCTCTCCTATGAATGTTATATCCATAGCTCTCTGAAAGGTTTCTCCAACATTCATCAACCCAAAAGGCATTTTGGCATACGTAAAAGTGCCCCAAGGAGTGGTAAATGCAGTCTTTTCTTGGTCATCTGGATGCATAGCAATCTGATTAAAGCCTAAAAAACCATCAAAGAAAGACATTACTTTGGCTCCTGAGACCTTTTGCAGCAAATGCTCCATCTTTGGTAAGGGATAATTATCTTTCCTTGAGCATTTGTTTAGATTTCTGAAATCAACACACAGTCTGATTTCTCCACTCTTCTTCCTTACTGCCACTAAGTTGGCCACCCATTTGGAGTATCTAAGAGGAACAATGATCTTGGCAACCAACAATTTTTTAATTTCTTTTTCAATTAGAGGAAGAAGCATAGGATTTATTGATCTCAGCTTCTGTCTGAAAGGAATGGCGTCTTTCTCCAGAGGGATTTTGTGTTGAATTATGTTCTTATCATATGTTTTCAGGTCACTATACTCCCAGGCAAACACATCAGCAAATTGCCTCATTAAATTGCAGTATTTAGCACTTTGATCAGCAGACAAATGAGTAGACAAATTTACACATCTACGCTGACCTAGACTTCCTATATCATGCTTACAGACTGTAGATTTGTCTTCTTTTTGGGCAGCCTTGTAAGGCACATCATTTTGGTCAAAAAGTCTCTCAAGAGGGATTAGACCCTTACGAATATGATTGTTGGGAAGCTGAACAATACTGTCTTTACCAACTTTATTTCTAAGTTGGGAATTGGGGTTTTCTAGCAAGGCTTCATTGTCTTGGTCAATTTGCATTTCGGAAAACTCATCAATGACTTGCAAAAATCTATTTATCTCATCATCATCATCAAAAACTTTCCAATGTTGGACATTATCAAGCAAGAATGGTCTATACTTCACTTGGACTTCATACACTAGTCTGGGAGGCATTGGAGGGATAAATAGACTAGCAGACACAGCGGAATCAACAAGTTGATTTTGGGCTCTAGGAACGTATGAAATACAGAAATAATCAAAAGAATTTCTGATTCTCCATACCTCATCTCTGTATGCTTTCAGCCTTGGATGCTTTGCCTGAAAGGTTTTATTTAATTGTTGAATAATCAAATTAGCATCTCCAAACACCTTTATGCATCTGATTCCTCTGTCTTTTGCTGCGTTGAGGCCCAATAGCACAACTTCATATTCTACTACATCGTTGGTAACTTGGAAGGACAACTTAAAAGAGGGCTCTGTGCTTTCTTGTTTCGGAGATACCAGCACCACCCCTGCTCCTACATTCTCCCTGGAACATGTTCCATCAAAGAACATCTCCCAAACCTGATTTCCTTGCTCTTCCTCGGCCTGAACTATTGGTTTCCTAAGCTGCATTGAGGCCTTCTAAGATTCTTCTATTTGGAGGATACATGCTCCAAAATCAATTTCAACTGCATATATGGGATGATTTGTAGGACTCTTCTCATCACTGATGATATATGCCAACTGTGCTTCTCTATACAATCTCCTGCTTTCTCCTCCAAACACTGGGACAGTGGCATAAGATAAATAATTATGTAAGGTCCCGCCTAGTCTCTTAATCCATCCTCTTGACAACAGCATGCCAAATTTAGGAGGGACATCAACCACCACTATGTCCATTACCATGCTCTTCATGGGCAGCTGAGTTAAGGTAATGGTTAGGTCTTTGATTAATCCTAGGCACTTCACTTTCTTTGAATCAAAAGAGAATAAATCATGATATGGTCTGGTGATATCAAGGCCTAACTCTTCCATGACAAGCTTTAGGCATTAAATTGTGGCTGGCCCCTGTATCTAGCAGGCAATTGTGAAGGATTTTATCATGAATGGTCAAGGAAACATAAAAATATGGAGAATTATTATCAGCAGGTTCAATCATGGGGCTGAGCATAATGGCAGGCTTATCATCTTGCAAATTAACAGAGTCATTGGAGGTTTGTGCGGTTTCTAGCTCAAGGGCTTCAAAGATAGGCTTTCTAAATACTTCACTCTTCACCAGCTCCACCAGAGGCACAGATATTTTCAATTTCCGGACCTCTAACTCAAAGTTGAAAGAAGAAGATAACTTATCAGAGCCTTTTACCTCTTGAGCTGGAGCTTTGAGGATGACTGGATCAGCTGCTGGTCTTCTTTGTTTGACATTCTGTGATTCTGCTTGGACAACAACTCTTTGGGCAGGATTCTCCTTGGCATTTTTTGCATTGGATCTCAGATTGTATCTTTTCTACTGTTCAGTTTGTAGAACAACTCCTCTGTCCCACTCCTGACTACTTTGTTCTTGTAGTAAAGATTCTTCATAAACAGCTAAAGTCAAAAATGCAGCACTGCCTTTGTCTTCCATGTAGTGAATTTCATCCTCATCTTCTTCGAATTGTTCCTCCTCCATGACAACATTTTGGAAAGGAGCTTTAACTTTCTAATCTTCCTTTGATTCTTCACCCCTTCGCATAATTTGTAATTTCTCATTTGCTCTTCTGAAAGGATTTGGATTTCTTGAAGAAAATGTGTTTTTCTACCTTGTTTTCCCTGAATTTTGCTAAACCTTTAGCTTAGAAATTTCAGTAGCCAATGACTCTATCATCTTAGTCATTTTGTCCAATTTAGGCTCTAAAGATGATGTAGAGGAGGTAAAAGTCTGACCTTTCTACCTCCTCCTGTCAGCTTGACTTTTAAGCTTTTCTGCAACCATGATATTAGACTCTACTTCTAATGTTGCATCCTGCATGTCTGCTATGGTAGTACATCTCCTTTCTCTCAACAACAAGTAGAAATCAGAGTCAAAAGCATTGGCATAAGTGAGTTTGGCAGAGGTAGGAGTAGGCTTTACCTCAGCTGGTATCTTACTATACATTCGATTGAATCTTTTATTAAAATCAGGCAAAGATTCACCATTTTCCCTCTTCAGATTACCAAACTCAGTATGGTAATACAAGAAGTCCTTTTTATCTCCCCAGTGCTTCAAAAATACATCATCTAATGCTTCAATATCTGTTATAGATCTCTGGGGTAATTCTCTAAACCACTTCTTGGCCTCTCCATCTAGGCTCTGGACAAAAACTCTCTTCCACACATCATTTTCACTTATATCCAAATTATCAACATAACTGTAAAAAGCTTCAAGATGTTCTTCTACTGTCACTCCCTCTATTCTAGTGAATTTAGGCATATATTTTTTTATATTCTCCCACATGCATAGGATTTAAAGGAACAGGCAAGACTAAAAGTCCATATCTAACTGAACAAGGGGCTGAATTAATCTCTGAAGGAATTTTGCGATTAACAATGTTGGGCTCTAAATCTTCAAACCGTACATCTTCAGCTACAACTTTATCTTTTAGAGATGAATGAGATTTCTTAGGCTTACCTAATCCTAATGCCCCTTTCTGTGATGCTTTCTTCGATTTAACAGTCTTCTCAGGGTCAGGTACTGGTTCAGCTGGCGATTTCTGAGGATTCCTTCAAGTGTGTCTCACAAACTGAGCCAAAACTACAATGTGGAGTCACCACCAGGTAGGTCCTCCAGTAGAGTTGCCAGATAGATGATTACAACCAAAATATGTGCCCAGACCTTGTCTATCATCAAAATCTAGAATTGTGTCATTCTCCCAGTGAAGCTGAGCTTCAATTCTCCTTTCCCCAGCAATGGTGCCAATTTACGTTATCACCCCAAGAAACTCTCCTAGGTTGTATATCAGAGATGCTCGGGAACATTACAAAATCAACAAAAATGTTGGAAATGTGGTGGATGAATGAAAGAAATGATGTATATTCAAGCGAGATAACCACTTCTACTATGCTTAACCCCAGACATGGGTGAACACCCCCAGACTACAAGGCTTTAGACCACCAATTACTCACAGTTTGAGGATTTAGTGGAAATGGAGAATACTAACCACACCAACAGATGCACAAGACCATGTGATGGCTAGCTGCAACTAGTAAAGAGGTCTGTAAATCTATTATCTAATGCACAGACAGGATGACAACTCTCTAGCATTAAAACAAAAGAAACCTGCATACAAATTCAATGATACATGCTATATTCAAACACAGAGGTGGGATGACAGCCCCTCTAATGCTAAACATCTACATCACATGAATAAATGCATAATAGGCACAACCTAGAACAAAGAAGAAGAAGTGGAAAGTGAGCAACTAACAACAAAAGAAGCTTGCATTAGCTGAAAATGAAGACCATACGCTGTAGGTATCACAATAGTTACAGTCTCCAGAAGTTGAAGCTTACAACAAAATAACATTCATCAACCCTGCTTACATCTATTTTTTGGGTATATATAGAGTTTAATTACAAAATTTCTCTGCTGCTCCATTCGTGGAGGGGTAATAATGGACCACCAAACGCTTTAATTGGCTGATATGGGTCTCTGCTACAACTCGTTGCTTTAATGAATAAATTTGATCTTTTCTACTGCTCGACAGTCTTCTCAGGTAACTGGAGTATCGTATGGGATGACATCCCATAACTGTTAGATGCATTGGTCTGCTCGAGGCACGTCCTTTCCCTTATCGGCCATTCTTCTTGTTGAATGTGGTGGTTGAAAAAATAATTGCACTGAGTACTGAACGTTGGCCACCTGCGTCCTTTTGGGAGTATGAATTTGGCTATGTTGCATTGTCTAGGTTCCTTGATCACTTCTGTTGCGGGCTGCATCATTGTGCTATCGCCTTTCCGCTTCCAACCCTCTGTCTCTATCTCTCGACCTCTTTTAGGTGATGGGATGGCTATTCAAGCCTTTGTGATCTCTTCAATATGCCTAACAATGATTATTTTCTGTTGTAAATGGAAAACACCGTAACATTGAGAAATCCCGCGCATTCTGCTTCTTTCGGACTTCAAAAATTATAAATTTCCCTTCTGAAACCCATCAGGTCCGAGTCTTATCGCATCACTCACATTTACATACAAAGGTTGTGCCCCTTTGGTTTTGTTGATAGCGATACGCCGATGCGTCGTGAGTCGTTGATCTGCCAGCGCAATCGACGGTCCTTGCTTAATCACTGATCTTCATTGCCATCGCCCCTTTGAAAGCACCGATTGCAATATTGTTGCGGACCTGACTACCCATTATAGCGTGATTAATAGAAATATCGCATCTGATAGGTCAATTGGTCATTGGTGATAGGCGATGTTATAAAACATGGCTTAAAAGGAACCTGCTGGAAGCTGCGATTGCGATCCGCTGATTAGATGTGGGCCGTTAGATCTATGTGTGCGATCGACAGTTCACATTTAATCGCCGATCGCTGATGGACAATGTCCTGTGCCCTCTTCGTAAGTCCTCCTCTGTGATAGTTCCGATGTGTTTTGGGTCGTTGATCTGTGCGCACGATCGACGGTTCATATTTAATCGCCCATCGCTGATCGGCAATACCTCTGCTGTCCGCGCCGATTGACACTACCTACCTATGTCAATTGCAATCCTCCGATTAGATCTGGGTCATTGACTGGCCAAATCTAACGGCTACTTTGCCTCCATCATTTAAGCTTGCGCCTGTGGGTTTTTTGATGGTTTTGTAGTGTTTCCGCCTCCTGATAGTGTATTGCCAACCCTCCAAAGGCTTTCCGGTTGTAACTATTTCGATTGGTGGATGACCCTTGACAAAAATTGGAGATTTCAACACCGTGCATGCATCCCTTGGCATGATTTAAAGCAGATTTGCAGACTTTGGGAGTGTTTTTGGATCCATTTTTATCCTTTTGTATGGCAACACTAATAGTACCCTGTCTACATCACAAGTGTTCTGAAAAGGTCTTGCTTCCATCTCCTTCACCTTTGTTCTTCAAAGCCTTAAGCGATGAACCCACACCTACTACTTCTACAACCTATAGTACATTGCTTTCAAATGACATGATTGAATGACATGACCAACCTAAAGACCCAAACGTCCCATACTCGTCATTTCAAGTGGATGGGTTTTCTTCAACAGTTTCATCTAGTAATAAAGTATAAGAAGGGAACTAGCAATAAAGTGGTCGATATGCTATCTCGCCCTCCTATTTCTACTTCTGTTATTTTGCATAATGCTTCATTGTCTTTTGAGAGTTATGCTGAACAATATGCTAACGACGGTGACTTTAAGGAGATTTATGCAAAGCTAACCCATGGTTCACAGGTGGACAACTATCATTTGCAGGGGAGGCTGTTGTATCACCTTGATAAATTGTGTATTTCCACAGGGGAAAGAGTACATGTAATTCAAGAGGCCCACACCTCTCTTGTTTTTAGACACTTTGGTGTCTAAAATACTTTATGTCATGTACGAAGATTTTGTTTTTGGCCTCATATGGAAAACATCGTAACTTGCTATGTAAAGGGTTGTGTGGTGTGTTCTGTTTCAAAGCCCTCTAATAGAAAACTCAAGCTCTACACACCACTCCCTATTCCAAGTCGTCCATGGGAAAGTGTGTCAATGGACTTTGTAGGAGGTTTGCCTTTGTCTAAAAAGAGTCACAACTATTTGTATGTCATCGTTGACCGTTTTAGCAAGATGTGTATTCTTATGCCTTGTAAAAAGTAGATCATTACAGAGCAGACTACTTCTCTTTTCTTTTAGCATGTTTGGGTCCATTTTGGATTACCCACATCGATTGTGTCAGATCGGGACTCTCACTTTCTCGGAGAGTTTTGGACCAGCTTGTGGAAGATGATGGACACTCAATTGAAAAGAAGCACGACATTTCATCTGCAGACTGCTATGAGGTTATTGTGGGAAACATCCCAAGTTGTAGGATGAGCATCTCCCATTTGTACATTATTCCTACAATCGAGTAGTGCATTCATCTACAGAGCGTTCACCATTTGAGACATGTTTTGGTTACCTCCCAAAGGACCCTTTTGATATCGTCTTTGGAAAGGAAGATGGCTCCAGTGGACATAATGATAGGGACAAATCTCAATAGTTCATTCAGCGAGTCCAAATGATTCACCAAGCAGTACAAGAGCAGTTGGAGAAAAGTCAAGCCCATTACAAGGCTTGACATGACAAACACTGAGTCGACCATCAATTCCAAGTGGGTGACAAAGTGCGGTTCCACATCAGCAAGGACATGATAAAGGGAGAAGGGAATAAGTTGCGACCCATCCGGTATGGTCCATTCATCATATTAGAGAAGATTGGAAACAATGCCTTTCGTCTTGATTTGCTGATATATATGCAAATGTACTCAGTAGTGAATGTAGAGAACTTAAAGCTATATGAACCTCCATTGATCATGGACACCGATGAGGTGGGCACAGTTCCTACAGTTGATGATTTTTCACCAAAATATCTCGATGAGTTACCGGAAGACATCATCCTTGACAGAAGGACCAAGACTTCACGGTGAGGAGATGTGGAATACCTTTGAGTGGGTTTTAAGGGAATGCACCCGAACAAGGCCAAATGGCTGGAGAAGGAAAAGGTGAGGGAACAATTCCCTCACTTGCCAATTGACTAATGAAAGGTTTTAGCGGTCCAAAATATCCTCAATGGGGAGGATTGATCCAGGTGGATCTTTAGATACAATGGCATGGAAAATCTCAAATTTCAAAGTGGAAGAAAAAGCATGTATCCTAACATCTGATCGAAGTGCTCATCGCCCTGATTCCAACGGTGTGAACGACACTCCAATCCGAGTCTGGATGATGAAGTTGTGGCAGAAAGAGTTTCCTTAGTTCCTTTGAAAATGAGGCATTTTCTCTTAAAAATGGACTTAAAGCCTTTTGAAGGCAAATTACAATAGGAGAAGGTAAGAGGCGGGCTTAAGGCATGTGCAGTGGAACCCCCGATCAGTGATCTTCGATTAAATCAGAGTTGGGGACAAGAAATGGCCGATATCGAGACTTATGGTAGGCAACATGCCATCAACATTAGTGATTGGAGCGATCGGCTGATCGGCAATCGACGAGACTAAGGACCAAGACCCCTGAGCAGTAGTGATGCAATATGCCAATCCGATAGGGCTGATACAATGCACCGATATTGATGATATTGGCGATCGGTCGTCGAAAATCCCCACTAATAGAACTATTGCACCAACGATATTTCGATTGTGATATTGGGGCCAGATTCGATGTGTCTATGAGCCTGATTTGATAAACTTTGAGATCCAGTTTTTAAGGTTTTGGGTCAGAATTATTAGTGTTTGAAGGGTTTTTGTGTATTATCGTTTTAAACGATAAAAGGATATTTTAAAGGGTTTGTTGCACTCGCCGATCCTTCTACTCCACTGGTTTTATAAATAAAACAACCCCGATTTTAGTGGCCTTTGTCACAAATCTAACATTATAAATCCCGATGATTGGAAAAGGGATGGGAGGAGGATTTTTTGGCACATAGTTCGAGGTAGCAACTTGTAAGAGTGTTGATTGATCATTTTGTATGAATTGGGTGAATTTTATATGGTTTCTGCCCCTCTCAACGCCATGGATGCTTTGGTGTTGTCATTTCTCCATCTGATGGCTCCATTTCATAACCATTTTCTGGAATGGAGGTATAATCCCCTTTTTATGTAACTGGTGATTGCAATTCTCTTCTTTTCATGCCATTTAATATATGAAGGCCTCCCCATTAATTGAGCAGGACTCGGAGACATAGTCCAAGTTGGACGAACTTCGTTATCAAGTCTTGTTGTCTTCTTGTCATGCCTTTATGTTTTCCTTCTTATTTCTTGTGTGCACATTATGTTTCTCTGTTAAGCTGCAATTTTCACATGTGATTCTTTTCATACATCTATAAGAAAAATATCCCTGGATCACTCGACACCCTGTTGCCAGAACATGTGGTATTTGAAGGAACAACCTTATCATGCATTCTAGTGCTGAAAATAGAGGATTAGGATCTCGTGGACCATGAGAGATTCTCGCATTTGGCTACTAGCAAAAATATGAAGAATATATATTATGAAGAGACGGGAGTTATGCGGTTGGAACCCATGAAATGGGTCAGAGGTGTTGAGAAGGTTGGATTGCTACACATGCTCTGCGTGCTGCATTTTCATAGATCAATAATCATCACAGTGTGTGTGTGCTAGCTCCTCGCATTGGTGCATGATGGGTGTTTATGGCTTGGGGAGCCCATCCTGATTGTAGATATGTTAATTCATCAGATCACAAATATGCCCTACAAAGGTGCGGACCCTGCCAAGGAGTTTGGAGGGAAAAGTGGAGAAACCGAGTTAGCAAATAAGAAGAAGGAAAGATATGGTCTTGTTAAGAAGTCTCACAGATATTCTATCCACTCCATTCAGGACTAGGTGGTGCAGTTTGTCGAATTCCACGCAGACGAAGTTCTAGCACCGGTAGTGTCATTAGCTACCCAGTGCGCAAAGGGAGTTCAATACAACTGGGTGAAGTATCTATGCAAAGAGTTCCTCGCGAACTGCCGCTAAGCTCAGGACAACAAAAAGCCCTTCCACTATGCATGGCTACGTTGAATATTGTTTTAGTAGCTTGGAGATTTCCAGAGGAACTTCAGTTTCCCCCACGGTCGGAAGATTTACCAAAGGCAGTGAAGTTCACTTCACTGTGGGCAACAAAGGATCCAGAGAGGATTAAGGAATCAAAAAATTTTCTGGATTTTGGTGGAGATGGACCTAAGGACAATTATTAGTCAACGATCAAGGTTTTCCTCAACCTTGTTTGAGCAGTTGATAGCCTTTGCGGATTTCAAGGTTTATTTCCATAACATCTCAATGAAGGTGCGAAAGGACCCAAAGCACATATGGCACAAGATGTCATACTTAGTATTTTCCACAGATGTGCATGGGATCATGGGTAGTTGGCCAACAAAGTGGCGCAAACCTACAGAGCTTCAAGTAGGTACCAATAAGGGAACTGAGAGCTCTGCTATGTAGTCAACCGCTGCGCAAAATCGAAAAGAGGTAGCACAGAAGGAAACACAAGCTCTAGTTGAGAAAAAGAAGAAAGAAGCCACTAACAAGGAAGTTGCAGAAAAAGAATGTGCTGTGAAGGAACGCATTGAGAAATAGTGCACTGTAAAAGAGAATGTTAAGAAAGATCGCATGGATACAAAAGAAGTTGAAGAATTGGCTTCACAACATACAGATGAGTAGGAACTATCAGGGCAGAAAGGAGGTGATGGAGAGGAGCAGAGCACTCCCTTCATAGTAAAAAAGCACAAAAAGGAGAAGATTGTTGGGCCCCGAAAGAAACATATATCCATCAAATAGATGCGCATCAACTTGATTGTACTTAGAGAAGGGGATATCAATGAGATTGGAGACAAGGTCAGAGATACCACAACAGAGTTGTGGCAATAATTTGAGCAACAATATATGTAGACGCTAGGGAGTGTCTAGGAGAATCTGTGTGAGTTGTAAATCTAGACCAGCAAGAATTAGGTGAGCATTGGGAAAGTGAGTGGGGTGCAAGCAAGCCTAGCACAAGGGAGAAGGATAGTAGCAGAGCTATAACAAACTCTCGACCTTAGAGTCATACCTTTACCAGAAGGATCGATCCGTGTATAGTCAAAGGAGGACTACACTATGTTAGGTATAGTGAAGGACATGGGAGTCAACTTGGTTTCTCTGCCACTTCAGACCCTCCATGCGCTGCATTAGGGGGTTTCAAATGAATTAAGGAGCAGAGAGAAATGCGCCCTTGTAGTCATAAGTGAGTTCAAGGTGAATTAAGAACAGATGTT
This sequence comes from Pinus taeda, assembly GCA_000404065.3. Classification (NCBI taxonomy): domain Eukaryota; kingdom Viridiplantae; phylum Streptophyta; class Pinopsida; order Pinales; family Pinaceae; genus Pinus; species Pinus taeda. The sequence continues at coordinate 25,953 of APFE031106490.1, read as the reverse complement.
CATAGAGAAAGATCAAGCGTTAAAAGAAAAGAAGGAACTACAAGTGCGAAGTCTGAGTCTAGAGACAACAATCAAGAAGGCACGCAAGACAGTTCCCGAGTTGAACATTCCGGAGGATGCCACAGCTACAACAAAAGCTAGAAAATTGGTTGTTGCGGTCCATGCATCAAAGGATGAGACAGGAAGGGTTACTTTTGATTTTCAAATGAGTCTATTAGAATTGCAGTTGAAGTTGTAGCCAACTACTCCGCTAGAGGTTCGGGAGCAACGTGGAGTATCAATCAAAGAGAATAGGGGAACCTTGGATATCGCAGTCACAGACAATGCAATGATATTTAACTAAGCCATGGAGTTATGGATGAACTTGTAGGAGGACCCGAACTTGCAAAGGCTGAACACAGATATTAGGGGGATGCAACATCAATATGATGAAGTCCGAGTGACTGCGCACACTTTGGTGATAGTGCAACGCCTTGCGAAATTGTAGGAAGGTAAGGAACTACAAGTAAATATGAAAGAATTACAGAGAAAACAGGCCCTTCTAAAGGCCATATTAGAACCATGTATAGAAGAAGCCTACCAACTTACTCTCTCACTTCAAGAAAAGCTAAAGGTGTTGCAGCAGACACAGAGGAGAATGTGCCTAGCATTGGAAGGCCTAACGACCGAAAAATTGGTGGAAGAAGTACAACAGGTTGTGGTTCAGAGAGCTGCCAACATAGCAACATTACAGTTCGAGTTAGGTGGCCTCCACAGCAAGATTGAGGTGCCAGCTGAGTAACTCGAGGGTGAGTCACCATATTTTTGTTGGGGGCCTATTGGGATAGGGTCCTTGGGGTCTATTTTGGGGTTAGTTTAACCCAATTTTGTAAACATTTTTGTAAAGACTGTAAAGTCTCCACGAAATGTGGATGTGGAGCGCACAACTAGATAGGAGTCAAAGGGGTTTTTAGCCCCTTTTTTGGGTAAGTAATTGGTCAGTTTTGTGACTCACCCATGGTCCATAGACCATGGTACTGTATTCAAGAAATCTATATATAATTGAGTCATAGCGAGTCTTAGGATAACTTTGAGTGAATATTGTTGTTTTAGGCAAGTGCTAAGGCAGGAAAGCTCTATTTCTTGTACCTAGGCGAGGGGAAGGCTCCTATAGCTGAGTGAACAAGAGGCCTTGGTAGGTCCATTGTTGAGTGCATGTACTCCTGCAGATGAGTGCGTAGGGTGGAGAAGTTTATAAATTGAATGCTGGAACTAAATAAAGACTGATCTTGAAGAAATATATTACATTGGAGTATTATCGTTAATTCTAGTTATATTATGTTCTATCGCTCTATAATATTTTTTTTTGTTGAATAATGTAGAAAAGATGCTCGAATCTACTGAATCTATCATATCTATGCATGTATTAAGTAAATAATTGTGTTTGAGAAGTTAAAGGTTAATTATGTAAGGATTTATGATGAATTGGGTAGATCTACGTGAAGGCATATCTAGGGTTATTAATTAGTGCACGAAAGTGGATGGTTCACGAAGGTCTAGAAGCCTTCTCCTTAGATTTACAGTATCAGGCCATAGCGAGATACTAATCTGCGAGGACAGATCTAGGGTACAAGAGCTTAAGACTGCTTATAAAACTGTCTCTGGATGCAGAGACATGGTTCTAACATCCCCAAATACTACTTCAGGTGCGACTACAACCTTCGTTATGCAGGTTGTTACTGAAAGGGCTAGAAGTTAGAGTTTTTTTGGTTGGCACAAACAAATCTAAACCTAGGTCAGGCCCCCTTAAGCCAACACCTCCAAATTCCTTAGCTAGATCTGCCCCTTTATAAGGAAACTTTGTAATTCTATGGATCAACATGTTTGTTATGGGGATGGGTTTGCCTAACCATAAACACCCATCGTGCACCAGTGCAAGAAATTGGCACACACAAATAATATTGAATATTGACCTGTGAAAGTGTGGTACACACAACATATGTAGAAAGTCGTCTTTCTCGATGCCTTTTATCCTTTTCATCGGTTCCAGCCTTATGACCCTAGTCTCTTCATAGTAAATCTTGGTCATCTACTTATTGGTGTCCAAATGTGGAATTTTTTCATGATCAGCGAGATCCCAATCCTCTAGTTTTAACACAGGGATACACGCTAAGAGCGTGCCTTCAAATACCACTTCTTCCGGTAGTAGCGGCATAGAAATCATGGATTTTCCCTAATCCGATTCCTTGGTTACCTTCGCTTTCCTTAGTTACCTTTGCTTTCCCTTTCCACTAAGGGGTATACACTGGGATCCTAGTGATAGGCTTTCCCTCATCAGAATCTAATTCATCAACTCCATCAAGGAGTTCTTCTACGTCCAAATCCACAGGTTCCTCTGGCTACTTTTCCTTGTCCTTCCTCTCTTTCTGTCAAACCTTCACGGGGTTCTTCCTCGGTGACTGCCTCACTGGTACAGGTTGTGGTTTCTTCTACTTCTCCTTAGCAACAGCTTGCTTTGACCTAGGCAACCATGACACAGATGGCATGGCTTACATAGATGCAATTTCAGGGGCTTCTGCTTGAGAGATAGAAGCTTTAGAACTTATTGGCTCAGACATTTGTTCAAGGATAAGCTTCTAGTTCCACTCAGGTAGTTTTGCAAACGCTGGACTTGAAATGAAATCCTCCCAGTTCTACTAATTCATAAAGCAAAAACAAGAGGGATCATACCCAACTTTCAGAAACCAAAGTGTTCTTTGGCAAACCAACATGCCATATTTATAGGTAATTTCAAATTCAAATTTGATCATTCCCTCCATTTTTTGATCATAAATGAATCTTTCGCATCAGATCTCCAAAGATTTTCACCATAAATGTCACCTACCTGCTCCTCCTAATGAGATTTTCGCTATCCAATCATGAACAATGACTTCACCAGCTACTTTTGGACCTGGCTGCGCGACACCAACCCCCATGGCATAACTCGTCCATCGTAGCTTCATCTGTCATAGCTTCTTCTGTTGTAGCTTCTTATGTTGTACCCTTTGCATTCGTCATGAAGCCTCCTTACTATGTTCTCCTTTTCTTTGGGTAGTGTAGTTTATAGTCCCGGTCTACCTTGCAACTGCCTAGAGCACTAAGACTGTACTGCTACCATATAGTCATTGCGCAGGGGTAGGATCCCTTGTATAAAATTTCAATCGACTCCCATTCACCTTTCTAGGGAACAATTCGCGATTCAACTTCACGAGATGAACTATGCCACCGTCCGTGATTTCCTTAAAAACATACGAGCCTAACCAGTGCATTTGGAATTTTCCAGGAAAATTTGTGAACTTACTATCATAGAGAAAAACCAAATCATTCATTTTGAAAGTGCACGACTTAATATGCCTATCATGCTAGGCCTTCTCATGTTCCTTTTACACTTGTTGGTGAAATCCTGCAAGAAACTACTCTTCTTCCAACTCCATCAACTGCGTGAGCCATTCTTCCATGGTCTCTCAATCTGTCATCTCTGTCAAAGTCATAATAAACAGGTTTGGGAAAATATATTCCATAGGCATCACCGCCTTGATCCCACAGACCAACCTAAATGGAGTTTGTCTTGTCAACTTCTTACTCGTCGTCCTGTATGCCCATAGAATCATCAGGATGCATACATCCAAGTCATTTCTCTTCATGTTACAAACATTTGTCAACACATTCTCCATAATATTATTTAATGATTCCATTGTACCATTGGCTTGGGGATGATAGAATGTAATCTTTTGATGATACACGTGGAATTCTTCGAGCATCACACTAATTATTTCATTCAGGAAATGTGTACCCTTATCACTCATCAATACCTTAGGGAACCCAAACCACATTAGGACGTATTCAAAGAGGAACTTCGTAGTGGTAACATTAGTATAATATTTCATCGGATGTGCTTCTAACCATATGGTTAAATACTCTGTCAAAGTAATAATGTATCGTGCGCATGTCTTCCTTCCTAGTGGTTGTATCATACCTACAAAGTCAATTGCCCATTTGTCAAATACTTGCAATGAAACCTGAGGGTTAAAGGGGAGTTCATCTCTTCGTGAAGGCTTGCCAATCCTTTGACAAGCATTGCATTCTTTGTTGATGCAGGAGCATTTATACCTAGTTAGCAATGTGATGGAATGATCACATGTTATGACTAACAAAGGGTTGGAAGACAAGAGTTTAGTTAATTTTATTTATTTAAATGTGTGAGAGTGTTTTATTTATTGTAAAATATGAGAAAAAGGGTATAGTGGCTGATTGATCCTCCCTATGTGAAGATCAGGCCAAGCAGTTAAATTTATTTGGTTTGAATAGGATTTGAGGTATTCAAAAGCTTCATTTAGGATTTGTTTGAGATAGAGGTGGAGCTAAAGAGATACTTTAGGAGAAAGTGAGAGATTGTTCGATCTGAAGTAAATTGCTTCACGAATCCATTCTCATATAAATTGTAATATTTTAGATAATTCAAGGGGTTAGAGAGGTTAGCCATAGGCTAATGAGAGTGAGAGAATTAGAAGATATTAAGAGTAGGAGTGAGGAGTTAGGAAGAGTGATAGATGGATTTTATGGAGAAGGACTGAATCAATCGAATGTGACCGGTTCCCTTGTAAATATTTTAATATTATATCAGTGTGGATTTGTGGGTACTGTGTGTGGGAATTTGTATTTATATGTGCTTTAATAGCCTAGACCGCATTTTCTTGTGAGCCTGTGAAATACTGTGGAATGACAAATGGAAATTCTTTCACGAAATTAGTATTTAAATTTCTTAATTAAAACCTGTGTGTAAGCATGTAGAATTAGGATCGAAATAAAGTATTGGACTAACACTGATTAAAGAAACATATGGATTAAGCTCAAGAGGGAGTCACGCAGTGGAATGACAGAAGGACCAAAACCATTGAAGAATACGTAAAAACACAATTAAAGAGAAGAATGAGCAATTAAGTATTATGGTACAGGTTCTATTGGATCTTTATGATCAATGGCTAGGATTAAGTCGCATTGGTAGAAAGCTTTTGGAGATATCGGAGTGGGCCCTTGGATAGTTGCGATGAGCAATCATCGATGAAGCGACAACCATCAGATCAAGTGCTAGATTGACGGCCGCGATTCAATCACAAATCGAAGATCGGAGGAGTGTGGTGGTAAGGGAATGCCGACATGTGAAGTTTTGATGGGCGATTAAGTGATATGCCGATAGCCGATAAGCGGTGATCAGAGATTGGAGAATGGGAAATGTTGTAGAATGGAAAGCGATGATGCGGACCCGATAGGGTCATATGGTATAGTTTATTGTAATTGGGATCCGATATTGCATTATCGCATATTGGATGTGATAGAGGCATGAGTAGTGTGACCGCGAGGAGCAATAACCCGATTGCGATAATGTCATTTATTGGAAAGTGTGCAAAGTCTGCATTAAAGCGGAAAAAGGTATGTTTGATTGTACTGCCCTTATAAAGGGTTTATAATAATGAAAGTGTCGATATGAAAGATTTACGTGGTAAATCTATGAATTATCATAGCTATAAAGAATGGGGTTTGGTTTATATATATGCGGGTTTAAGGTTGTAAACTAAGATTTAAAGAGGGGTTTAATATAGATTGTGGCTAGTCTATAGATCATTCTGCATGAGACTATTAAAGGGGCCTTAACCATTCACTATTGAAGATTTAACTCGTTGGGAGTTAAAATTCCTAGGCATATAGAATTTATGCAAATGTTTATGCACACTGTGGGTATAATGGTTGATTTCCTGCGTCATTTATGGTATCAGAGCAAGATTAATGCTCTGTGGAGATTGGTTGAGGGACTAAATTTTATTCCTAGCATATATATAATTGGCATTGTAATGGATCTGATACAGAGGGAGAATAGAGTACAAGTATTCATGCATAGAAGAGTTCTGAAATGTTACAGGAAATGAAGACTTCAGTTGGTTCATTCAAGAGAGACTGTGGAAAAGGGATTTGAGGAAGAAAGGATCAGAAAGGGTCTTTTAAGTTTTTAAGTTTTAATGGTATCTGCAGGTGAATGCAAGTAGTAGGTAATGAAATTCCATCAGGTAGTTGTGACAAAGGAGCAAGTGAAGAAATTGCAGCAAAGATATTGTAGGGAAAGAAAGTGAATATGGATGTACTCAACAAGAACAGAAATTCGGTTGAAAAAGGAATTGAAGTGCAAACAACAAAAAGTAAAGCAACATGTGTATTGCCTAGCTAGTGAAAGATTAAAAAGATAGATCAGCAGGTATGAGTTTCATTTTGATATTGGTTCGTTTGAATTGTTTTTATAAGAGAAGAGAGTGATAGCAGCAACACACAGTAGTAGACTGTGTAAAGAAAGAGAGGAGTTGTGTTAGTGGTAGTGAACCTAAATATTCTAGCTAAAAGTTGGAAAGGGAGGATAGTTAAAGTATTCTCAAGAGAAATTGAGTTGAGGATACAGACCTAAAAAGAGCAGAAGAGAATGCTCAAGGGGTTCCAGAGATAGATAACTAGTGCTTACAAAAATACCAAGTCCAGAGAAGGGATTGGTGTGGTAAGTGACAACAGGGAGGACTTGTTGTCGTAGAGGCTTAGTGCAGCTAATAGTGAGTGAGAAGCCCATAGAGATAACAAGGAAATGAATATTGGGTTTAAAGAGAAGGCACAACAGAAGAAAGGAAGATGCCAAGAAAAAGGGCAAAGGAGAGAAGATGAGTCAAGAGGTTTTTGATAGAGAAATTACAGAATTGAAGGAAAATATGGATGCCATGATAGTGCTGCTAGAAAAATGTGAAGAGGACCAAAGGTATGGTTGGACTATGAAAAGAAAGAAGATAAAGTGGGAGCTATTGCAGAAATAGACAAAGAGGAGAAAGTATATCAAATTAAGAGAATAACTCAAAGTAGCTAAGTTAGAGATGGAAGACAACTATTGTAGACACAAGAAAGAATTTTACCTTACTAAGGAAGGAACCATTGATGATTTCTTGAACTGTTGGACAAGTTCGAATCAACAGAGAGATGTGATGATTGAAACATAAAAAAAAGGAGCCTAGTATTTTTGGAACTAATGATTTGTGCATGTATGCAAGCGATGAACAACCTTTAGAAGATATGATTATGCAAGTTGTTGAAGAAATGAAACTGTTAGGAGAGATGGATGTCATAGAGCAATTCTTGATTAACCATGTGTTCAAGGACACTGGAGATGGACAAATGTTGAAGACTAATAAAGAAGATGAAGATGATGAATCCAGTAAGACTTGGCAAAAAGATGGCAAATAGTCTGAAGACAAAAGGAAATTGTAGATTGAAAAAGGAGAAGTAGAAAAGAGGTATGAAGACGACCTTATGAAAAGAGAAAACAAGAGTGTAGATGCAGTACAAACACTTGAGGTAATGGAATTATCTCTTCAATTTTTATTTAAAAATTATGAACCTATATTGATAGTTAATGGACAAGAAATTATCTTGGAAAGACATAATGGATCATTAATGGGGAGGACTCTTACTATAGAGTGTATTATAGAAAATGGTAGAACCAAGGTTTATAAATAAAATTCAACCCAAGGAGGTACAATTAATCCGTTCAAAGTTATGAAGAAGAAAGGAAAAGAGGACAAATAGGAACTCAAAGAGAGGTTGGTAGACACTGATGCATAGCTGGAAATTGTAGACAATGTTATATGTACAAATTGCAAAAAGAGTAAAGGTGAATGTAAACAACAAAATAAAAATAGATAGGCAATCTTAGAGGATGAAGGTAAGGATTCTTTTGTGAACTATGCAAATGCAGTGAGCAACCCAGGGGAATAGTGGAAGGTGATATTCATGGTGTTGATAGTAATTTTCACTGTTGTGAAAGGGACTCTATAGTGGAATGGAAAATCTATGGTATATGGTGATTCTGTTTCCTATATAGAAACAAATAGAACTTTAGGTTCTAAACTTAGAGATTGGCAGATTTTGATTGAAACAAAGGAGGAATGGAAAAGACAACTTAGTGCCTTACAGATTTGTAAGGAAGGAATAGGAAGAATGAAAAGGAGTGTGAAAGGAAGGAAGGCAAAGGAGAAGAGCAAAGAATAGAATTCCGAACTTAGACAACATTCAAAACAAAGTGAAGACAAAGAAGACTTTTTCAAGACAAGACAAAATGACAAGTTTGATATGTCCTATATACATAAAGAGGATGACAAATCAGAAAAATTATGGAACGGAGTTAATGAGGAAAGAGATGGAAAATGTAATATATTTTCTAATTTTGAGTTATTAATTGTTGAATGCGGTTTCCAGGATGAAGGGAAAACTACTCTTGGAGGTATGTTTGCACAAGTAAACATGAAGGAAGCTGTAAATTCCGAATTGCAGAAAGTCAGTTTTCCTTATGGAAACAAGAAGATGAGAGTAAGTGACGAGTTGACTCAGAAGCTTGGAATAGAGGAAGGAGGGTTGGCATAGCTCTTAAACAAGTTATTGTAGAAGAGGAAGAAGATTGTAGGGGATGTGAAAGTACAGTCCACAAACAGATTTTGTTCTTAATACAAAGGAGGTTTAAATGTCAAGAGTTTATGTTGAGGTTGCAATTGGAAAATTTGGTGAGCAGTTCAGTTAACGTTGATAGGAAAATGAAAGGAATTGAACAAATTTCAATAACTAAAATATTTTCAGCTGGGGAACAATATATAGTTCGAAGGTCATATGTTCTTGTATTAAACAAGAACCAATCTTCTTTTGAGATTGGAAGGACTCTACTTAAGCTATTGGATAGGTGGATGATGAAAACTACAAAGGTGATGAGCATAAGGAATTGTCAAAGTCAGCAAGTCAAGGGAAGATGGAAGGACATACAGGACAACTTAAAGAAAATGAGTTATAGACAGGAGGAGATGATAGTGATTGAGTCAGAAATCAAAAGAAACAGTCAAGTACAGGACATGAGAAAATACATAAAGATGGAGATCAATTCTATTGAGATGTTGACAAGACAATAGCGGATAGAGAAGCAGAGATTTATGTTTGAGGAAATTTTTATGTAGGATATCAACACCAAAACATTATGAAATTGAGATCTTTATGAATGCAGAGCAAAAGGACATCCACAACATAGAGTCTGGCACCCAAGAGAAGCAAAGGAGGCAGTAAATACACCTACAGATGAAAGGGATCAGGGAACCATTTGGGAAATGAAATATGATGAAGTTTACAACAGAGGAAGTAGAAAGACTCATGAACAGGAGTTCATGAATTATTTCAACCTTGGGAGTCTGATGCAGGAGCATTTATACCTAGTCAGCAATGTTATGGAATGATCACATGTTGTGACTAACAAAGGGTTGGAAGACAAGAGTTTAGTTAATTATATTTATTTAAATATGTGAGAGTGTTTTATTTATTGTAAAATATGAGAAAAAGGGTATAGTGGCTGATTCATCTTCCCTGTGTGGAGATCATGCCAAGTAGTTAAATTTATTTGGTTTGAATAGGATTTGAGGGATTCAAAAGCTTCATTTAGGATTTGTTTGAGAAAGAGGTGGAGCTAAAGAGATACTTTAGGAGAAAGTAAGATATTGTTGGATTTGAACTAAATTGGTTCATGAATCCATTCTTGTATAATTTGTAATATTTTAGATAATTCAAGGGGTTAGATAGGTTAGACAGGTTAGCCAACGGCTAGCGAGAGTGAGAGAATTAGAAGATATTAAGAGTAGGAGTGAGGAGTTAGGAAGAGTGATAGATGGATTTTATGGAGAAGGACTGAATCAATCGAATGTGACTGGTTCCCTTGTAAATATTTTAATATTATACCAGTGTGGATTTGTGGATACCATATGTGGGAATTTGTATTTATATGTGCTTTAATAGCCTAGAACGTATTTACTTGTGAAGCTGTGAAATACTATGGAATGACTAATGAAAATGCTTTCACCGAATTAGTATTTAAATTGCTTAATTAAAGCCTGTGTGTAAGCATGTAGAATTAGGATTCCTTTTGAATGAACACAGAATCGTAATGGGTCATTGAATCCGATTGAATGATCAAAATAAAGTCCTGGAGTAACACTGATTAAAGAAACATTTGGATTAAGCTCGGGAGGGAGTCGCGCAGCGGAATGATAGAAGGACCAAAACCATTGAAGAATACGTAAAAACACAAGTAAAGAGAAGAATAAGCAATGAAGTATTGTGGTACAGGGTTCGTTGGATCTTTATGATCAATGGCTTGGATTAAGTCACATTGGCAGAAACCTTTTAGAGATATTGGAGTCGGCCCTTGGATAGTTGCGATGAGCATCGCCAATGAAGCAACAACCGTCAGATCAAGTGCCAGACTGATGGTCGTGATTCAATCACAAGTGTGGTGGTAATGGAATGCCAACATGTGAAGTTGCAATGGGTGATTAAGCGATACGCCGATAGCTGATAAGCGGTGATCGGAGATTGGAGATCGGGAGGCACTGTAGAATGGAAAGAAATGATGCAGACCTGATAGAGTCATATGGTACAATTTATTATATTTGGAATGTGATATTGCATTATCGCATATCGGATGTGATAGAGGCATTAGTAGTGTGACCACGAGGAGCGATAACCCGATTGTGATAAAGGCGTTTATTAGAAAGTGTGCAAAGTCCGCATTAAAGTGGAAAAATGTATGTTTGATTGTATTGCGCTTATAAAGGGTTTATAACAATGAAAGTGCTGATATGAAGGATTTACATGGAAAATCCGTGAATTATCATAGTTCTAAAGAATGAGGCTTGGTTTATATATATGCGGGCTTAAGGTTGTAAACTAAGATTTAAAGAAATCCTAGTATAGACCGTGGCTAGTCTATAGATCATTCTGCATGAGAATATTAAAGGGGCCTTAACCATTCACTATTGAATATTTAACTCATTGGGAGTTAAAATTCCTGGGCATATAGAATTTATGAAAATGTTTATGCACACTGTGGCTATAATGGTTGATTTCCTACATCATTTACAAAATGCCTTAGAATATTTATGCACTATCGGCCACCATAACCCTGCGCACAGAATCTTCTATGTGGTTGCTCTACTTGTATAGTGTCCTCCTGCCACTCCTCCATGTGCTTCGGCAAGGTTACTAGTGCGCTCAAACTCTAAAACATGTCAGCACAATATTTCATCTGTTCCCATGTTATACAAATGTCCTGCTATAATAGAAAATCAACAACGCAGACAACCAATTCCTTCTTCTGTTGATTAAAATACCCTTCTAGAGTTGTTCCAGTAGTCAGAAACTGAATTATATCTACAAAATGATCATATGCAAAGTGCATAGTAAAGAGCTGCACATCTGATAATCCTTCTTCCAAATTAGTTGGTTCTTCGCTTGTCTCAATCTGGCTTAGGTGATCTGGTCCCGCGTTCAACTGTATAGGCTTCACTATTACTTCAAAGTCATACTCTTGGAACAACAACAACCACTTACAAATTTTCCCCTCCAACACAAGCTTGTTGACAAGATACATGAGAGCAAAGTGATCTGTGTATATTTTTAAGTGTGCACCCAATAAATAATGTTGAAACTTTTGCAAATGCATAGACCATTGCCAACCCTTAGTACTTTGTAGTGGAATAGTTCCTTTCATATTTCGACAGTTTCCTACTTGCAAATGCTATTGGATGATTAATATCACGTTTGCTAGGATACGTAAACACCACACCCAATGCAATACATGAGGCATCTACATGCACGTGAAATTATTTCTTCCAATCCATAAATACTAAGATGGGTGCAGTCACCATCTTGTACTTTAACACATCGAGACAATGTTCACGCTTCTCATCTCAACAAAAAGTCACATCCTTCTTTAATAGTTTGTCCATCGGTGCAGTTATCTTGGTATAAGACTTGATAAACTTCCTATAGTATCCTGTGTGACCCAACGTTGCACGCAACTGCTTAACATTCTTGGGATCTTCTAAATTCATAATTACTACTATCTTTGCAGGGTCCACCATCAATCCCTACTTGCATACTACATGGCCTAGAAAAATTCCAAAAGGCACACAAAATATACATTTCTTCAAGTTCAGTGCAATTTGGTATCTTCGACATGTATCCAACATGAGGTGCAGAATTGCAACATGGCGCTTCACCAATCCAAACACAATCTAGTAATAAAAATACACCTCCAAGAATTTATGAATAAACTCCTTAAACACCACAATTACTACCCTGGAGAAGATTGCGGGCACATTCTTCAGCCCGAATGGCATTACTCTATATGAAAAGAAACCCCACTCCATCATGAAGGTTGTCTTGTTGTGGTCCTCCAGTGTAATATTTATTTGATGGTATCCTGAGAATCCATCAGTGAACAAATATTCCTCTTGTCCTCCAAAATTTCCTAAAACTTCATCTATGAATGGTGTTGGAAATGGATCATGCACACTTGCATCATTCAATTTCCTCAGATCTACACATATCCTAATTTCACCCTGCTGCTTCTTTTCCTGAACCACCATGGGACTCACCCAATCAGATTCTTCAACTGGTTCAATAATTCTAGCCTCCAACATCTTATCAAGCTCTTTGTGTACCTTTTCTTTATACTTCAGATTGAGTTGATAATGTCTCTGCTTGACAGGCTTCACATCAGGTTTCAAAGTAATTTTCATAATGCCCAAGTCTCCTATAATACCCTTCAGGTCAGATAACTTCGTTGAGAATATATCCTGGTATTTGCACAACAGTTTGGCCACCTTATCGATTGTATCTTTGTCCCAATAGTCTCTTACCTTCACAAACTTAGGCTCCGCATCAGATCCAATATTTACTTGTCAAGTTTTCAACAGCTCTATTACATCAGGGTTCTCTATCTGAGGTCCTTCAACCTCATGCTAACCTTCAGTTTCTGGAGAGTTGATTTTTCTTGGATCATCCTCATCTTCTTTAGTAGCCATATTGTAGCATTCCAGTGCATGGCGCAACTATGTACTCTAGTCTAGTTGTACCCATTCCATAGGCTCTTGAGATGTTCTAAAAATAGCAGCCTAATCTCTTGTAGTGCTTCATCAATGCATTCAAATCCATCCTCAAAGCTTAAAGTTAATAATAAGTTTTCCTGCAGAATATCCCATTCATTTGTTCCATGCCGTATCTTTGTTTCCAAATACCAATTCATGGGAATAGTGTCTAAGGTATGGAAGAAAGCATGAACCCACTCTAGTTGAGGTTATTCACCCCAAGCTTTTGTCCATCGGTCCAAGTGTTCGCACGGATCATCCTTCCCACTATACTTATCAATCATTTGGGTATTAGCATATCCAAACCTTAGCTTCATCATTCGTTTGTATTCCTTCCAATCAGTGAAACTTTCCTTGTGCGTATGCCACCATAGGGCGGGCGTAGCACACAGTGCTAATTCTAGTGCCTGGAATCAATGTTCCTCAGGCACCTCCTTTTCGAATTCATCCAAAAATAGATTAAAATCATTCAAAACATCATAGTGTGGAATCTTTCTTACCTCTGTGGATACACACCACAACGATTTGGTAATCATAATGCAGCGTAGTGTAGATACTTCATGCAACTAATTCTTCCAGCGCTCGAGTTCTTCATCCGAGTCTGAAGTAATAGAACTATCCATATCCTACATAATTATTCCATCGGTCGTAGGATTGATCCAATATTTGCCTCACACCATGATCTTGTATATCTGGTTGAGATCATCATCATCCTCCACAAAGTTGCGAACAGGCTTAGTATAGCACACTCCTTCAGTAAGGTCGAGGGGCACAATAACCCTAAGCACCTTCCTCTCAAATGTTATCTTTCGCTTCTTCAGGTTAATCACCACATCCATGTCAAAGGACCAATCAATTCCTAGTAGCACAAGATATGGATTGTTTTCATTTACTATTTCTATTACTTCAAAATATGCTAGAGAACTTGCTCTTTCAATATCAACTGTTACCCCATACAGGCGCCCCATAGGAATAATATTCTGCTAATTAGCCATGCGTAGCTATATAGGATATCATTATAGTGCAAGTCTTCCTATCCTTTCCCATGTCTGTTTATGCAATACATTTGCATCAGACCCCAGATCCAAGATTACTTGGTCCATTTCATACTCTCTTATCTGCGCAGTTACCCTCATCTCGTGCCCCATATGCTTCTTATGCTTACCTAGCTTCCTTACAATGCCTTGTTTTGAATGTACCTTAATCTTACCCACACAATTATCTATTAACTCTTGGAGCCCTTCTATGACTTTCTTATCATGCAACAACCTCATACAGGTCTTCAGGAAAGCATTTAATGGCAAAGGATCCACATCCTACACTTCCTTGTTCCCCACTGATTCTCTTGACTTCTGAACGTAGAAGCTTCAGCGAAATTCTTTTTAGCCTCCATAAAAGTTTCTTTAGCTCAATTGAGATCAAACCCAACTTCCTTTTCAGTGGTCTTGCACATCCATCCTTCGATCTCTAGATTATTTCACTTATCTTCACCCATGTCCATACCACTGTGTGTTATTATATTAACATTGTGATCTTCTTCATGTGGTTCCACCCTCATCATTTGGATATTTTGTGTAGGCTACTAGGTTTGTGTCTTCCTTGCCTCTTTTCTATAAGGATCAGGAAATCTTCTATCACATGATCAAATTGTCTGCAATATTGACAATATTTATACATTGGGTTCTAACTATCGTGTACAAAATCTCCAACTTCACCACAGTTATAGCAAATAACTTGTCCACGGCCTCTGCTAGCCCCTCCTCCTATTCCTCTTCCATGGCCTTGGAGTCCTCTGTGCGTTGCACCTGTGCCCTGATCATGAGGCTGAGTTTATGGCTGCATTCCATAGGTATGCATTATATCCATCATTAATTCATAACTTTGATAATGGCGCTCATCATGACCTACAAATTTGCATAAATTGCAAAACAACTGTTGAGGGGTCTATACAAACTTCTTTAGTAGGTGACAATCTGTCACATGCTAGCCTGTAACCTGACATATAGTGCATCATGGTGCTACTCTTCTGCTTGGCCCAATGGTATTTTCCAATAAGATAGTTTTGATAAACTAGGAAATGGTCCTTATCATGCCCATGGACCTTGCATTTCAATCACCAAACTTCAGCATGCACCTCAGGCTGGGCTTCCTTTCCCTTCTTCAAGCTCTACAACTCTAGTGTAGACTTTCCAACTGTGAGTGAATCTATTGTTCTCCAATGTTTGTATCTTGTATTGGTGAGGCTTCTAACCTCATCACGATCTCCACAATGTCTGCTTGTGTTTCTATCTTCTGCTGTGATAATGGTAATCTTAAGTGGGGCAACAACAAAGCAATGTACCAATCTTTGTGTTTCTCGTTTGTGATGTTCATATTAGCCTGCCAGATCAGACATTTTTACCTCTGATCGAAATCCCACGAGGATTCATTCATCACTTTCTTTATCTCCTTAAACTCTGTAATAGATTGTGCCTAAGATTTAGGCTTCTTAAACTAGTAGTTCAATTCTTGCTAAGTATCTACCAACTTTGTGACTGGGTGATCATGATAGTACTTGATATACCAAGTTAGTGCTCTACCTTGCAGTGCTATGACCAATTTTTCTTTCTTTATATTATCATCAATGATCTGTTGCACCATCCACACAACATCTGCAACGAACCAAAACTATTCGAAATCTTCTCTTCTTACCCTTTTGAAGATCGACATCTTCATTATGTTCACCATGTTGAATGGTGGAGGTGGAGGAGGAGGTGGAGGTGAAGGTGTAGGTGTATGCAATGGAGGTGGAGGTGGAGGTGGAGGTGGAGTGGATGGATGAGGCTTCCACATGATACCCTAACTTATCAACTGCAGTGCACTTCACGGTGTATTCAGAATCATTCGTTCATCATCGCTTGAAGATCTTCCCATCAATGGACTATATTCAAAGCTCCATTCTCCATTCCTTCTGAAGGGTTTTATGCTTCGCGTAGTCCCAAACATCAAGGTAATGGCATAACCCATTTTTCACATAACAACATATTAATCCAAGATTTCAGAGATCATAATTACTTACCTCACAGTCCCTTGAAGATCTTGTGCTTTGCTTCACTATAACTAACAGTTGTATCGAACGTGAACTCAGTCACAAATTCTTTGAGTGTTTGATCAATCTAGTGATCAAAAACCTATGTGATGTTGTTTTTTGAAGCTTCCAAGCACCTCACCATCTCTGAAGTCCACACAATAGGGTCATCAATTTTCCATATACCCTGACTGTCCACTAATCTAGACATCCACTCGTGCAAATCGCAAGGGAAGAAACAAAAAAAGTTATCAGTTTCATGTAAGTATAGCTATCTACTCAACCACTGTTCCTTAAACAACCACGAGTTTATGTTCTCCTAAGCTGCAAATGCATGTTCCTTTCGATCAAGCCACGTCTTAATATATTTCTTGGTAGGGAACCAATTATTCAACATCACACATTCCTCAGATTGATCCTGGTCTTGGAAATGGAACCATTTGTTGGCTTAAGAGGGCCTGACCCAGGTTCACAGTTATTGCGCCAACCAACAAAACCCTAACTGCTAGCCCTTTCAGCAACAACCTGAGTAGCGCAGGCTGCAGTCTCACTCAAAGCAGTATTGGGGGATGTTAGAACCAAGTTTTTGCATCCAAAGGCTTTTGTGATGGTTTCCTAAGGTTCTTATAGCTTAGATCTGCCTTTGCGTAGACCTATTACTTCCAACTATAAACTACTACAATTCTACCAAAATGACCTTTAGACCTTTGCAAAGGTACTTGATTGTACTTAACAGGCATAAAAGACAAATTTGCTCTTTTGTGCAATAAACTATATATTTTGAAGCCTTTATGACCTAGATTTACCTTCGCGCAGAGCCATCATTTCTGAGAAGTTAACTACAACAGATTTATTTAACAACTTCCTGAGCTCCACAAAGGTGGTTAATTATACTTATCATGCATAAATATTATAGATTTATCTATTTCACATAGAAATAAATCATCAATACACAAACTGAAGTAAATAAACAAGGAACGAATGCATATATTCAGCTCAAAATATTCTTTATGAATATGTAAACATTCAAATACAGACTTCTTATCCCTGCGCATCCAGCTTCAGGGGCCCACACACTCAGCTGCGGACTTACGAAGGTCTCTGCATACTCAGCTGCGTGAGCCTTCCCTTTTCACCTAAGTATGGGAAACAAATCTTTCCTACCTTAGCACCTTTCCCTTACAATGATTCTCTTTTAAAATTTATCTCTTTAGAATCAATATGACTCACTATATATAGCCTTTTCATTACAATACCATGGCCCGCAAATCATGGGTGAGTCTCAAACCCATCCTATCACCTACTCATTGACTCTTACTTAGCTTCGCGCTCTGCTTCCACATTTCACGAAGACTTTACATTCTTTCACAAAAATTATTACAAAAATTGACTTAACTGACAAAATTTGACCCCAGGGACCACATCCAAACATTTTCTCCTGTAGAAGGGAAATTTGTGCCTCAAGTTTCTTAATTGTGGCTGCTCTAGTGGTTGGAATTGTCATAGGTGTCAAAATTTTCCTCCCCTTTCGATGACACCTTTGCCCATTTCTCCTTCTACTGCTTCTCAGGGTTACTTGGGTGTATTTCTAATTTTTTCCTTAGAGAAGTGTTAGTGGTAGAAAGAATATTAAATTACTTTTTATCAGTGAGGAAGAAGGTGTTGGAAATAATACTGAGAGGGGGGGGTGAATCAGTATTATCACATTAATAAGACTTTTTCATTTCCATAATCAGATTCATATATGCTACTTCCACAACTTCTTATGATTAAGTTAATTGATCTTCAATGAGTGCATTAGAACATTATCAACCATATTATCAGTTAACAGATGCAGTAACATAGAATAGATCATCACACATAAGGCACACACATGAACACCATGATATAAGGTGGAAACCCAATGCGGGAGAAAACCACCTGCTGCAAGTCATTTCAATCTTCTTCTTAATAAGAAAATCCTTTTACAATATTTTGTACTGGTGCAGCCTTATACCAGTACGGGAGCTACAACCCCCTTTGCTCTTGTACTAGCCGATCCATTTACTAGTACGCAGGCTACTACCTGCTACAATGCTCCAAAGATTTCCTTTAGCTCTTGTACTAGCTTAGATACTAGTACGTAGGTGCTGACCTACAATCTTCTCTCCTCCAGGTACCACGTTTCATCAATTTTCATACTGGATACACTGAAGCACAACACATAATCTGAAAGGGCCACATTTCATCCAATTTTCATACTGGACCCAATAACCATATTGAAGCTCATAATCAAACAACCTTCTGAATCACCCAATCACTAGATCAATACATATACAATGAGATTCATCAATCAGATCTAGTTCATCAGATCACATAAAGATATAATCAATCACTTCTCAGATGGCTGTTATAAGATCATAATACCAGAAACCAGACATCACTTCAACACCCAGAACACAGCAAGGATAAACAAAGATTTTAAGAGAAGTAAGCACCCTGCTCAACTGCTCGCCTGCTTACGTAAGCACCCTGCTCAACTGCTTGCCTGCTTACAGTACTCACCCTGCTCAACTGCTTGCCTGCTTACAGTACGCATCCTGCTCAACTGCTCACCTGCTTACGTACGCACTCTGCTCAACTACTAGCCTGCTTACCTCGCTCTGAGTCCATTGAACTGCCTGCGATCCTCCGCACCTGAAACCCTTCTGTGCCTGCGTACAGGCGCACCTGCAACCCTTATGTACCTGCGTACCGGCGCACCTGAAACCATTCTGTGCCTGCGTACGAGCGCACCTGAAACCCTTCTGTGCCTGCGTACGGGCGCACCGAAAACCCTTCGTTCCTGTGTATGTACGCACTTTTCATTCACTGTACCTGCGTACCTTCGGGCATAGATGATTTCAAGACTTCAGAAAGAACCCAGACAGTCAGATCTACAGATCTGAACATGCGCCAAAGAGATCTTAGTCCATCAGTAGATTCGCCTTATTTAGATCTAGACCAAATCTTGCCCTTATAAGATTTTCAACCAAAAACTTGCTTAAGCCAAATGATCTCCTTAGCTTTATATAGTAAAGCTCTTCCTTAAATCATGGATTAATACCACGGGCTGACACCATAATAACACAAAACCGTCGGCTAAAACCAAGTGTAAAACATAAGAAACCCCACGTGTGCTTTTCTTTGCCTTGAAATGTGTGCACTGGGGGTACGCACCTCCTGAACAGGATAACTGCGGGTATGTACGCACTTTATGTAACACCGACCTGCGTGCACGCACCTTATGTAAGGTGTACCTGCGTACCCCTTATTTTCTTCAATATTTGATAGCTGATCATCAATCTCTGTTGCTGACTTGAAGTACTGTGATCTATCACCTGAATGGGTTGCCATCAAGGACAACACTTTAGCCATAATGCCAACACTTCCATGTACCACCTGACCATAGGTTGGGTTAAACCAACTCTTTCTTTCATCCAATCACCTCCGGGCCATATTCTAAGCATGAATGTTGGATCTCATGGGATAAACCAAAACAAAACCAACCAGGGCATCCAGAGGCTAAACCACCTCAATCCTCAACCACAATGATTTCACCTAAACAGGTCCAAAAATCACCAAACCAACACAAGCTTGGGTGCCTCTGAATTTCCTCACCATACCCGAAGGAATTTTTCTATCTCCACCCCCCTGTCAAGGGCTTCACGGAGAAAACCATCTCCTCCCCCAGCCCTTGGGATTTTCCTGAGAACACCTCTCCCAGATCTAAAATCTTCCAACAACCCAAATCTCAACCAAGAATGAATCCCATCACACCATGGCTATCTAGGAAATGGCAAGGCAAGGTTGAAGCGTGTGTCAATCCAAGCAAATCCCATGCCAATGATAGGAACACAACATGTAAACCAAATGCATGCACCATGCATCAAATCCCAACAAGGAAATCACACATGTATCATGTTACCTACAAAACCATCTTGTTGTAGATGCTCCTTCAATATTTTCCGTGCACTCCCTTACTTTCCTTTGATTGTCCTTTGCTTGATTGCTTGTGTCCAAGTGCTCTCTCTCTCTCCTCTTGGAGTTCAATTTCTAAAATTCATCCCAAAATTTTTCAAATATTTCTCAAATGCCTTTTTATCATTGATGTCTGGTGTCTCTTCCTTTCATTTCTTTTTTTTTCCATTTTCTTTTATTTTCTCTCTAATTTCCCTTGCATGAATATTATTGTTCCTTCATCTTCCTTTTCTCCTATTTTTCTTTATTCATTGAATTAATTGTCATTTAATGCATTTTCCCTTTGCTAATGCCAATGCCAATTTCCATAGCCATTAATTAACCATAAGTGATACCCACTTTAATGTTTTAACCTCAATTCATCTTCGAATACGTGTCCCATGACCTTGGTCTTATTTTTTTCCTTTATAATGTCCTTCCATTTACATGGAAAATCAACCCAGGGTTGTTACAAACTCACCATATTGAGGTCTATGAATATCCCCCTTTAATAATAGCCTAGAATCCTCTTAGGTATAGGAAGCCCATAGCTAATCAAACTTTGGAATTTTTGTTCTACCACAAATGTTTGATACAAATGGATCCATGAATGCAAAAACCCATTAAGGGTCATAGTCACAAGTTCTGATTCATCAATATTTTCTCCAAGGACCTTGAGTTGATCTCTTAACTGAGAGATCCTCATGAAGTAGGAAGCCATAATATCTAATATAGACATGAAAATATCATGAAGTTGATTCCTCAAGGCCATCTTCTGACCAATGTTGTTTATTGTATACAAACCTACTGGGGCATCATAAAATTGCTTTGAAGCCTTCAACCCAATAATAAATGGAATCAAACGGCCTTTGATGGATTCAACAAGAATCATCTTGGCCTTAGTTTCCATATTCTTGTGCCTGGCCTTGTAGGTTTTATTCCCGTACAGAAATTACCTGCATACAAATTCTAAATCACAGGAAAAATAAAAATGCGAGAGCATAACACATAAAACACATATACACAGAGATTTCCCACTGGATCTCAAAACCGAGACTACCAGCTTGATTTTTCATTATATTCCTTTCAATGTTACAATACATATTTATACATGCCGAAGCATCCAATACCATGGACCGAAAACCATCGCGTCCAAAACCATGGACCAAAAACCTTAGGTAGGGTTAGTCGTGGAAAGAATATAACACAACTCAACAATCTCCCACTTGGTTGTTTTCTTTCCACAAGGGCCACAAGGAGAGCCTAGTCATTTTTCCAGCCCTGAAATGCCCATTGTTTCTCTACACCAAGAGAACTTCTCAGAGCTCACAGATTTTGTCAATGCATCTGCAATATTCTTCAAAGTGTCCACCTTACCAGCAACACCTTTTTGTCTTCTATCATATCCCTCACAAAGTGATACTGAACATCAATGTGCTTTGTCTTTGAATGATAAGCAGGGTTCTTTGCCAAGAAAATTGCACTTTCGTTGTCACAGTCTATCCTTATAGCTCCCTGTACTAACCCCATACTTGAACACAATCTCTGCAACCAAACTGCTTCCTTGCTTGCATGAGTGGCTGCCATGTATTCTGCCTCTGTAGTCGATAGTGCCACTACAGATTGTTTCTTACTCATCGAGCTGACTGCACCTCCAAATAGGTTAAACACATACCCACTTGTAGATCTTCTCTGATCCAGATCTCCAGCCCAGTCTGCATCAACACAACCATGGATATCCAACATTCTGTTCAATCCTGGTCTTCCTTGATAGCACAAACCATAATCAGTAGTGCCACGCAAATACCTGAAAACCCGCTTCACTATTGTCCAGTGCTCCTTCCCTGGTTTTGACATAAACCTACTCAATACTCCCACTGCATGTGCAATGTCTGGTCTAGTACAGACCATGGCATACATCAAGCTACTGACTGCACTTGCATATGGAACACGGGACATGTCCTCTTCCTCTTCTTGTGTCTTGGGACACTTTTCAGTAGATAACCTCACACCTACAGGAATAGGAACCTTCACCGGTTTACTATCCTGCATATTAAACCTCTGCAATATTGTCTCAACATACTTCCTCTGGTTTAACCAGAGCTTCCTCTTTGCCCGATCTCTTTTAATTTCATGCCCAAAATATAGTTTGCAGCACCGAGATCTTTCATGTCGAATTTGGAGGACAATTGGGTCTTCAAATCCTGGATAATTTCTTTTCTTTGTCATTTCTGTTAGACTCCGTCTCATGTCAGAGATTGATTCTTCTTCAAAACAGGGTTTTGAAGAAGAAATCATTAAATGTTGCTTTTCAGATTATGTAATTTGTTCTTCAGCTCTTCAACTGGTAGCGACTTCGTCATATGGTTTCAGATAAATTTCAGGATAGTCTTTGTGCAATTATTTTGCTCCATCCAATATCGTGTTGTGAAACAGAATGCTGACGATGCATTTTATGAGCTGCAAAATCCTCAAGAAAAAATTCAAGCTTATGTGTTTGATGTGGTTCGAGCAAATGTTCCAAAGATGAATTTGGATGAAATTAATTGAAACAAAAGGGCGATGTTGCCAAAGTTGTGTTAGAAACGCTTGAGAAAGCAATGGGGTTATATGGGTATAACATACAACAAATACTTGTGGTTGATATAGTTCCGGATCAGTACAGAAGGCAATGAATGGGATCAATGTAGCTCAATGACTTCAACTTGCAAGTGTTATGCTGGCCATGATGATTCCGGGCCTAGCGCTTCTTCCTCCAAAGGCTCATGTTTGTTTGACTGTTCTAAAGCCTGCAGTCTATTACAGTGATCTGAAGACATTTCTCTGATTGTGATATGTCATCTTGCTGGGGCTTAATGGCTGCGACTCAAATGCCGACTGAGGTGTTGTTATCTGATATTTATGCTGTGGAGCTTGCTAGTGGGGGTTCAATTTTTGAGTCAAAATCTGCTGCAGCAACATACAGTTTATTGAGCTGTGTTTCAAAGTTGCATTGTTTTGCTGTACACTTCGTTGAAAAGTCACATAAACAACATTCTGTTTGGATTCCAAGGGCACTTGTGTTTGGCCATCCAGATCCCAATACTTGTCAAGAATGGGTCCAATGCATCCATAACTTTCTAAACATAGACGATAAAAGGCCTAAGAAACTCCTGGTTTTTGTAAACCCTCTAAGTGGAAAAAAGCATGCTGTTAAAACTTGGGAAGTAGTTCGTCCTATTTTTGATCGTGCAAAAATAATATTGAAGGTGGTGAAGATAGTTAGAGCTGGTCATGCATTTGATATTATGAAGGAGATCACAACTGAGCAGCTTAACTGTTATGATGGAGCCATTACTGTGGGCGGAGATGGTTTTTTTTAATGAAGTTGTGAATGGGCTTCTTTCATGGAGACATAAAGCTCCTTATCCACCATCTCCTGTAGATGTTGAACATTGCATTCAAGAAAATGCAGGCCAACCCATTGTCCCATATACTGATGCTGTCCAAAATACAGAACTTGGTGCCAGAGCTGTTCAAGACACACAAGATGATGCTGATCTTGATTCTCCTCCTTTATGCTATGATAAAGATTTGAGTCCTCTTCTTCCGAATTTTGTTGCTTCTAGGATAGAAGCCTCACATTTAAGCTTGCACCAAAGGTTACCGTCTGGGGATGACCCTATTTCTCAGGGAAGTTCTGAGGATAAGAGCTCAACATGAAGTGAATCTGATGGTTGAATCTTCCAGAACATCACTGAGAGCTCAACATGAAGTACCCAATCCGAGATTGGGATGTGATAACATACAAGGTTCTTGCACAAGGGGAGGAGCATCATGAGCTAGAAACTTTACGCTACAAGTTATGCCCCTTGGAAGTGCGAGGTAGCCCTGAGGATAAATATGGGAAAATTTCTATTTTGATTCAGGCATATATATCACATGGTACATTTAAAAGTTTCTCATTAGTTGCAGATGCTAATTATATAAGTCAAAGCCTTGGTTGAAATTATGCGTGCAGGGTGGTGTCCAATGACTTCTCTTTTCTTAGAATATTGCAAAGCCGTGGATCGGCGGATTTGACCTCATCAACATCCTCTTAGACAATTTGAGAAGGACCTCTCTCTAGAGATATTGAGGAAACTTGAAGATAAGGATGCTCGGTTAGACCATCTCTATGAAATGGAGGAAAGATATTTTTTCAGTCAGATGTAAAAGAGGTAGCATTGTGCATGAAGAATCAGTTCCTTCAATATGGCGAAGGAAGAGTTATAATGAGCAACACCCACCAGATGACATCAATGCAGCTCTAAAGAATGACTTGCAGCTTCATCCTTATTCGAAGTCCCCTGTCAAATGTTATGGTGGAGGTCTCAGTATGGGATTTGGAAGGGACCTATCTATACCACAAAATCAACAAAAATATATCAGTGCCATCAAAAATAACACTTCCAGTTTTTGAAATGCAATATCAAAAATCACATAATGCAAAGCCGGCAACTGAGACAACAGAGGGATTGCGTTCAAGGGTGTCAAGCCCTTTTTCCAGGAAGAACAAAAACATTCAAATGAAAGCGATGAAAGAGGCTGGGGACATCTGGAAAGAGCAGTCTTTGCCGTTCAACAAAAGCTGCAAATGCCTGGACGCGTGGATTCATCTGCTCAACAGATATGCCCATTATTATCGGATAAGAAAGATTGTAGGGGGGTCGATTTCCATCCGATATATGCGGTGGATTCTGGAATCAAAATCTTCTCCTAATTTCAGTAAATGGCCAACGCATTTCCAGATTTGGGGCGCAGTTTGCAAAGTGGCATTCATAGGTTCGTTTGCGTGTCAAAAACTTGGATTCGAATTAGGGTAACATGCTTATTCTCCATGTACGTGGCTCTATGTTATTTATGCTCCCATGAATGTCGTTCTCAACGGTGGTGATCCAAACTACGTGGCTCTTTTATCATCAGGTTTTGCTATTTTGCCTGATGGCACACAGTCGAGTTTGGGTAGCAATGTCATTAATGACAAAATCTCCAGTGGCTTGTTGATTGACTGTGGCTTTCCCAGATTTTAGTCGACTCTGTGCCAACAGCAAAGCTATCTTTAGGGTCGGTTGCAACTGTCAAACAACCTCCTATCCTGTACAGTGAAAACGCTTGATCGAACAAGGCGCCTCTTGGAGCAGATGGAGGATTATATTCTATTTTTATGGCTTTAGTTGAAACAGCGCCCCTGCTTTTGGGGGTCGATCTGTTGTTTTTTGTTTTAGTTGATTTAATGTATAAAAAATAATTTTGTAAAGGATAGAGGGTTAGTGAGGAGAGAGTTTCTGAGTGCTGAGAGCTGGAGGAGACCTGAGCTCTATTGTATAGTTTTTGACAGAGGGATTTGTAATGAAAATTTCACAGCTCTAATTTCTGAGATTCATGTGGTATGTTAATTTGGCATAAGTTTTCCCTTTGTCTCATATGTAAACTGTTATGTTTCATTCACCTCATTATCATTTCTAATTGAGCAAATGAAGTGTTTAGGTAGAATTCATAGTATTATATGCTCTGCCTATAAGTTTGTTCAATTGAATGTTTTCTTCTGTTTGACAAGGATTCAAAGTTATTGTTTGCCCTTGTCAGCTCCTCACCAGTCTTGCCATCCCATTTAAAATCTAGATTGGATGCTAAATTCCTTGCCTACCTTGCCTCAGTCGTCAACCTGTGTTGTTCATTATATTTCTCTGTTTGAAGCTGTGATTTTGCCCATGCAGCCCAGAAAAACCCCATTATTTAATTAAAAAACCCCTTTTCAATCAGTTTACTAGCCTAAAATCAGTGTTTCTAATTGGTCAACTCATCCTATTGAAAAACTCACCGAGTTTGACCCGAGAGAGCCTTCTCATACCTCGTAGGGCTAGCTACGAGGTGAAATGGTTTGAT
>APFE031106478.1:67731-86294 GCA_000404065.3 Pinus taeda | reverse complement strand
AACAACACCATTTTTCTTCAATAAGCGGAGATTGTCATAGTTTAAATGTCCAAATCTAGCATGCCATAATAAACTTGATGGAAGTGTACCTTCTTCGTGATGAGAAATATATGAGAAATGTTGTGCATGAGCAGATGTTCCTTGCAGTTTGAAAAGTCTTTCTTCTTCTATTCCCCTCATGACAAGTGAGTGATCAGATGCTTTTCTTACCTTAAGCTTGCCATCAAACATATGAATGGAGTGACCTTGCTGGCAGATGTGGACCAAGGACAGCAAGTTTCTCTTGAGCTGTGGGAGATATAGAACATGATCAAGAAGAAAGTCTGAGAGAGGCAGTTTAAGCCTGATTGTGCCAAGCCTTGATGGCTTGATTTTTGACTGATCTGCAAAGTATACTACTCCATCAACATTGTCAGTTAAATCTTCAAAATAGTCTTTTCTATGAGTCATGTGACAGGTTGCTCCTGAATCAAGCAGCCAATCATTTTCCAGGAAGCAAGTGAAGTATTAAACAAATCTTCATTTACTCCAATGTTACATTGTGCCTCAACATAGTGAGCGGATTCAGGTGCTTTACCTTTGTCTGTATCATCAGTTTTACCTTTCTGTTGGTTTCTTCTCTGCTCAATTTTGTCCCATGGTAGCTTGCATGTAGAGGCATCATGTGATCCATTTCTTTTGCAGCGAATACAATGTAAATCTGCCTTTTCTCCTTGAGGATGTCTGCCCCCCCTGCCTCTGAAGTGTCTTCCTCTTCCTCTTCATCCACCTCTTCCTCTTGTAGACTCTTGAGCAGGATATTTTTCTTTATTAGCGAGGCATACAGTCTCTTCAGAAGATTCAGGGAATGTCTTCTTTCCAAAGGCTTTTTCTCTTTCAGCAAACTTTTTCACAAGAGAGTCAAAGGTTATATCCTTGAGATTTCCATTTGCTTGCAAAGACTCAAGATAATTGGAGTATGTAGGATACAATGCCTTGAGAAAAGCAATAAGAGAGATATCCAGCTCAACTTTAGTGGATTTGATATCATGCGTTATAGACTTTATTTCAGATGCAAGAGAAAGAAGATCATTATTTTGCAGTTCAAGAGTGAAGAGTTTAATCATAAGTTGGACGAATTCAAGTGCAGAATGTGAGTCATAGAGCTCTTTTAGCTTTTGTAAAGTTTCAAAGGCAGTTGAATATGATGAAATGTGGTGACTCACCTCCTTATTTATAGATGCTTCGATTAATGCATATGCTTTATTGTTCTTGTTTTCCCAGATGGCGAGCTCTTTGTCTTATGTAGGCTTTTCTAGGTCACTGTCTCCTTCTCCGACACACACTCCTTTCCACAACTCATTGAAGATGAGGGTGTGTTGTATCATCTGGGACCGGTCATGATAGTTCTCTTTGCCAGTGAGAACTATTCCTATAATAGAGATGATTGGATGCATTATGTAAAAGATTACTTCTGCTGATATAAAAAACTTTTGCTGATAGACTAATACTTCTGATGGAAAAAAAAAAAAATGCTCTTATGAAAAAGAAAAAACTTATGCTGCTATATAGTCAAATTTTCTGCTGCTATCCTTGGCATCTAAAAGTATGAGAAACTTCTGTTGCTATACCATTTAAATATATCTCTTTACAGTCAGACAATGTTTCAATCACCAGCTTTTCAATCACCATTTAAATATATCTCTTTATATGTCAGACATCATTTCAATGTTAAACAATGTTTCAAATATATCTTAGCATTTCAAATACATATCCGCTCATAACAGTGACATATCAAAACTGCGCTATCCATATATTAATCAGCGTTTAAAATATCAGCTTATATCACCATGTGCGTTTCACAGGCATTCTCAGATTTCAAAACAGTGTTTCATATATATTAACAACGTTCCATATTCATTGCAATGAACACCATGAAGGATAGTGTTACTAAAGCATTACAATCAAATCTAGAAAACTGCGTATTCAACAATTTTGAACTGCACTATCAAACTGCGTTATCAAACAGCGTCAATGCGTTCAAACTCGTTCCATATTCAATGCGGAGAAGCAGCAACGTATGGGCCGAGGTCGATTCATATACCATTCATATACACATCCGCTCAATACATATTTCAAACAGCGTTTTAATATTGCAGCCTTTTAATATCAAACAACTTTTTAATATCAAACAACGTTTTAATATTGCAGCCTTTTAATCTCAAACAGCGTTTTAATATCTGCTCAATACATATATCAAACAACGTTTTTTTGTATCAACATTAGTACATATGGATGCCCGTGGGCACACAACATATTTCTGGTCTGTAACGCATTCAATTTAACATTCTAATGCAACATGGAACCTTTACAGCAGATCCTTGGACAATCTGTTTGTTTTTAATAACCGGTTTTTCTGGTTACAAAGTTAGCTGAAGCTTGAACAACTATGAAGCTTGAATGCAAAATGTGTAGCACTTTTACAGCTGTATGATGTCATAACACTATGTTTTCATTTGAACGCTTGTTTATTTTTCAAACAAATGGAACATATGGACATTTTGTCCTTTCATAAGCACTTATTTATCAAATACCAGACAACAATGGAAATTCATATCCGCTCATATCAACAGCGTTACCTTCAGGCGTTCTTGTCAGGCAGACGTTTCTTGTCAGGCAGCATTTCCTTTAGGCGTTTCTCCTTCAGGCAGTGGACAGAGGGGCAGAAGGAAGGCAGTGGACAAAGGAGTTACAAGGCAAGGTTAAAAAAGGAACTGGGACCTATGCTCTGATACCATGTTAGGCCAAGAGTAACTCCAGAAAACAATTTTCGTTTATTCAATTAGCCAGCTATCTATTATATACATGAATGTGATCGTTCAGTTCATCTTCTTGATGACTGTTCACATTCAATTCCCCCAATCACTGAGGATTAGGTGTCAACATCTGATATGTCCGACCACGATGCCATTATGCTGCAAATGGAGTGGGGAAGAGAGTGCTTTTTTCCCTTCCTTTCAAGTTTGATCATTCATGGAATGAAGATCTGGATTTGAAGAAGTTGGTGGCCCAATCTTGGCAAAGGTCGATATCCATAGGGTATAGATCTCATATGGGTGCCATAAGACACAAGCTCAAAATATTGAAACAAAAGGTATGAGCTAGGATAAGAATGCGTATGGATGCACTGTATAAGGAACTTATGGAGATTGAGAAGGAGTTGGATATCTGCATGGACACCTCCTTGGGTGGTCTATTCTTTGAACATGTTAATAATGTGATGATGGAGCTCAGAAGGAGAAAAAACATAATTCTTAAGGCTTAGGAGGATGAATGGCATCTTAAGGGTAGGATTTCCTAGATAAAAGGGGGTGCTAAAAACACAATTTTTCAGAAGGCAACCTCAAAAAGGATGGCTGCAAATACAATTTGGAAAATTCAAAATGAGGATAATAGGGTATTTACCTCCCTCAAAGAAATCAAAGATGAAGCATTCAGATACTTCCAATCAAAATTTAGTGCTTTGGTAGAGGATAATATAGAGGAGAAAGTAGATTTGGCTAGCATTTCCCCCAATTTGTAAATGAAAAGGATATCAGTTTAATAGACAATCCTGTCTCTGAAGAAGAGATTCTCGACTCTATAAAAGAGATGGACAAGGACAAGAGCTTGGGGCTGGATGGTTGGCCCGTGGAACTTTTTATCCCATTATTCTACATCATGAGCCCATATCTTATCTTAATGGTGGAAGCATCTCGAGTTTCTGGTCAAATTTCAAGTGCTATAAATGCTACTTTTCTGACCCTTATCCCTAAAAATTCACAGTCCTTAAGCTTCTCCAATTTTAGATCTATATCTTTTTGCAATTTTGTTTATAAAATCATTTCTAATTTAATAGCTAACAAAATAAAAATGATCCTTTCCCTACACATTTTCCCAGAGGAATTTGGCTTTCTTTCGGACAGGAAAATTCAAGACGCTATGGACATAGCCCAAGAAAGTATCGAGTTTATTAACAATTAAAAAACAAATGACTATCTCATGCAAATTGATCTATTGAAGGCCTATGACCATGGGGGGTTGGGACTTTCGTCGCTTGATCGTTCATAGGATTGGTTTCCCTCATAGGCATGTAAGGAGAATTATGGCTTGTGTAACATTTGCCTCAATGGCAATATTAATCAATGGACTCTGTACTGCCTTTTTCAAAATCTCCAAGGGTCTGAGCTAGAGGTGTGCACTCTCTCCCCTCTTATTTATTTGTGTCATGGATTCTCTTAGCAGAAATATTAGAGAAGAAAAATCTACAGGGATTATTTCTTGTTGTACATTAACAGTGAACTATTCATCCATACCCCTCCTTTTCATTGACGATGTACTTTGTTATGGGGCAGCAGTGATTTCTGAATGGGAATCCTTCTATCAAATATTTTTTTCATTTGGGAGGGCCTCAAGCCTAATTATTAACCATCTGGATGATCCATAAATTCAAAAGTAAGTTATCCATGTGGGACCACAAGTGGCTTTCTATTGTCGAGAGAGTGATTATGATCAAAGCTTTGCTTCAGGGGATATCTATATATTGGATGCATTTGTTTCTCACACCCGAATAGCCATTAAGAAAATTGATGCCATTATTGCATGCTTTCTCTGGTATGGTACTGGAAACGACAAAAAGATACATTTAGTAGACTTGAGGCTCTATCTCGGCCCTATAAGATGGGGGGATGGGGCATGAGAGACACAACGCTTCAACTTAGGACATCTCTCTAGAAACTAATGGAGGGATTTTAACTATCATGGAATTTAGTAGGAGGTTGTACAACGGAAATATATCAAACTTCGTAGTTGCGAAGAATGGGTTAAAGTTGGGGATCCATAAGATAGCAAACAATCGTTGAAAAATTGGCTGTGGAAAGTGATGGCAAGTTGGAGATGGGAGAAAAATCCACATTGGATTGGATGCCATTAAGGGATTTTTTCGGAACAACTGCCTTTCCCCACAAATCATTCAATATTTGCACGAAAGGGGTATATGTTTCCTAGCAGATTTACAAATATCTGAGTTTCAAGGAACTCTTGAACACATATGGCCCCACTCATGGGACTTGGGTCTACAGGATAGTTTGGAATTGGAATGGGAAACATACATATATAGTTTAGTTTCTGCAGGTATCTCAATCACCAACAAGGACGACTCTCTTACTTCGGGTGGCAGGAATGTCAACAGAAAGATAACAGTAAAAGAATTTTACCTATACATCTCTGGTTCTCTTTATTCACTCTATTCGATCGAATTCTCACATGGGATAATTTGATGAAAAGAGGTTTTCTTGGTCCTCGTAGATGTCAATTATGCGGAAATGTTGCTGAGGATTTCCTCCACTTATTTCTTGGATGCTCTTTTGGAAAAGAAGTTTGGAGGCGCATTGTTGAGTTATTGGAGATAACAGTGGATTTTGATTTGCAATCTATTTACACACGCCTCAGTTATTGGTCAAGCATGCACAGATCCTTCTGGACAATCCCACTATATATGATTTCTGGCATTGCTGCCACATGTCTTCATATTATTGGGCATTTTTTAAAGATTGGGCCATGTGTCTCAACTCTCTAGGCTAGCTGCCTCCCTAAAGATCTAGGAGATTCTTTCCCAATAGGTTTTTTCATGGGGAAGAGAAAGGTGGGAGTTGTGGGTTTGGGGCATTCATCAAGCCCAATCCTGAAACGTAATATCGTTTTTACTGGAATATGGAGGACACAAACATCAACGCTGAAATTGTGGCTCTTGAAATGTGTGAAATGGTTGGATATTAGATCTATCAAGATCCTTGGGTATTTGAAATCTATCATTGAATGGGTGTTGGGAAACAATTCCCTCAAGATCCCTCCCCTACACAATTGGATAGCACAAATCATGTAGATCATTCATTCTTTTGAGGACATCTCCTTTGTTCATGTATATAGGGAACAAAATTGGATGGAGGATTCCCTGTCTAAATGTGGACTCCTCCTCTGTTTTGGCATGGTGGTATTTCAAGTGCTAATGGGTGGATGCATATGTGCTTGGGGATCCTTTGAGTTCTGATCTAGGGTATATTTTGAGTTCTGATCTAGGACATATTTTTAGTTCTGATCTAGGGTATATTTTCGACCTTCATGTTTTTTGGTTTTGTGCTTGAATCTGAAAATTCTAACTGCAAGGTATTGAGAATTTTACTAGATGTTTATTGTAAAATGCATGGCTATATGCAAAATATAAAAGACTAGTATTTTTCCATCTATTATATCAAAGATTTTTATTAATAAAAATATTATATTTTTTTACTATTGAAAAACTGTTCATTGCATAAATTAAAACACCGACAATTCACTCCCTGCATAGAAATCAAAACAACCACTATTCATCACATTAATGATATTCATATTATTAATGGTTTACTGTGTAATAGAATTATGCATACTCACAACATGTTTCTATCAAGATACTAACAATGCTACCCTCATTTTATTAAAAATAAATTAGGATTGCAACATTCCACTACTTCCAAATAAATTATAACAGCAACAATTCAATACATGCAAAGAAATTACATGAGGGATTCACTGCATTCAAATTGCAAAGGGCGTACCGTGCAAATAAATTATAACAGCAACAATTCAACATATGCAAATAAATTACAACCAGCAATTCATCATATTTGCAAATAAATTATAACAACAACAATTCAGCATATGCAAAGAACTTACACCGAGCAATTCACCACATTTAAATTGTAAATGTGTATTGTATAACAGAATTATATAATTTTTTGAAAATATTAGAAGTAAAAAAAATGTAAATAATATATTAAATTTTATATTTTTTAATAATAAAAAATAATATTAATATGAGCTCATAAAATGACTCAATATATATGTTATCTATTTTATAATATTTAAAATATAATTTAAATAATAAAAAATTATACATTTTTTGACCTTCTAAAATAAATTTGCACTTAAAAAAATTAATCCTTCTAATTAAATATGTGATTAAAATGAATCTATACCGGATGGAAAAACTCAAAAAAGAAGGGTCCAATAATATAATACTGCCTTAAATTGCAAAACCCGCTATCGAAAACGGTCAAAGTGCACCCAAAAAAACAAAGCTAGAATGTGCAAGGAAATGATCTTTGCAGCAAATGACCTAAAAACATGCTCTTAAATTCATGACACCGAGGTACTCTGCCATTGCAGAGTGATTTAATAATTATTTTTCAGTCGGAATGTTGAAAAACTCGCGCAACTGTTCAGCGGTTTTCCCTGTCAACCTATCAGCAATAGTTTGACACATCAAGTCCAAAAGGTTTGTGATCGCCAGGTAGTTGGCAGCCTTTGCAACTTCGACAACTTCGAAGAGTGTGGCGCGATCATCTACAAGAGCTTTCACGAACTCCTCATCCCACTTTTTGACATCGTCAGGTGATGCAGTGGGACCATGAATAACACGGTATCTGCAATACTGAATAACGAGACACAGAATCTTGGCAGAAACGAGAGGCAGAGGAATGGTAATGTTGGTGCCCAAGTCGCTCATCGTTCTCTGTATAATGCCTGAAGTCGACGCCACCTCTGTTTCCACGTCAAATATTTCGCCATCGCAGCTCTGCAATTTCACAATATTATTGTTATTATTATTCCTTACTTCCTCGGCCATCGGTATGGCTGCTTCTTCCATGATCTGAGCAAGTGGACAGATAGACACGATGAAGTGAAAAAGATTGGATGCCTCTGATCATGGCAATGGTACTAACGAGATTTTGTTACAATATTTAGAGAAAGAGGAATTCATATGAACGGAAAAAGTAATGATCACGGCTGGCGGACACTTGTGGGTGCTATGTAATAATGGCAGTCATTTAGGACCCTTCGGTTACCATGAGATCAGTCGGTTAGAGTGTCACCATTGAAGAACTTGAAAGGTCATTGCAGCTACTTTGTAGTTTTGGAGTTGGTTTGTTCCCATCGTTCTGACTCCCGAGGGAGGGCAATCTTCTCAACAGGATTCATATTTCTCTTATGATTTTGACTCCTGGGTTAAAAAGGTGCATATTCGGCTGGGATTTTTTTGAGTCATTAGATAAGGATATGGTAAATTTCCTTAGATAGAATAGTTAAAAATCTATTAAATTCAAAGTGATGGTTTTAGCCATGGGTGTTTTATGATATTAAAGTTTATGGCTTACATGTCATAAATTCTTTTAAAAAGTTTGAAGATTTTCTATTGTAATGTGTTGCATAATACTTCAAATTTAAGGTTTATGCATATAGTTTTAATAGTTATTGGTATTAGAGTTCATGGATTACATGTCATGAAGTCTTTTAAAAGATTTAGGGATTTCTTATTGTAATTTGTGGCAAAGGGGCATGATTGTTTTTAAGTCATATAATAATAATAATAATAATAGCTAGAGTTTAGGTTTTCCACATGTTGCTTTATGTTAAAGCATGCTTTCATTTAAGTCATAGGGATTTCGAGTTGAAATATGTTTTATGTGTTATTGTTGTTGTATTAATTTTCTCCCACATGGTCTTTAATAATAATCATAACCATAATAATAATAAGTTTATTAGCTAGTTTTTTTAGTTTAGGTTTTCAAGATTGAAATCTATTTAATGTGTTATTGTTGTTATAATTATCTTCTCTCACATTCTCTTTATTTCTAACAGTTGAGTGAAACATATTCACATATCATTATAGCCCGATCATCATTGCCTTAGAAATCCTTGCTAGATTGAACAACACATTAGTCAACACGCTAAGAGCCGAAGCCTTGTGATTGATGTTTTCTTTGGAATCATTACTATATTTAGTTTTAATTGTTTCATATAAGATTTCTTTAATTTTGTAGGAGGTTAAATATTCTACAATTTTCATTTATTCTAGAATTATTGTTTTTAATTTAAATTTGATTTCTTTGAATTCCACAAATTTTAAATGGAAAACTTCCTCCTTATCGCTCTCTTCTCTATGAACCCAAGTGATGTTTCAAGATTTATCTTGGGCTTGGTAGGAGGATATAGGGTAAGTTGCTACCAAACCTATAGCCAATATAAGCATCTATAGTGGCCAAGCATGGCCTTACCAAGACTAAAGGATATTTTCCAAGAGAAGACTTGGATTGAAGGACCTTGAAGTCGGTGGGATATCCCCATGAATATCCTAATATCTCTACATCTTCCAAGATTTCTTCTAGTTTGATAGTTAATCTATCAACAAGTTATAGCACTATGGGGGTCTTCTTGTGATCAAAAAGTCCTAGAGATTCCATGGTTTCATGAATCATAACATTTTATGGAAGCCCTAAGGTCAATCAACATGATTGCGATGAGAGTATGGTTGATCTACAAATTAACTACTAGGCTCCAAGGGTTTAACTAGTTGGCCATGAGAACTCCCCCATCATAAGGAATGATAACTTTCCCATAACATGAGTAGTTTGAGGATCCTTTCCTTTTCTATTTAGTTTCCTTGGAAACAACTACCTTACCAATTTCGATTAAGTAGGGATATCCTTGATTACCTGGAATAATGATATTTCAACACACATATTTTTAAGCTCACCTCGAAGAACAAATTCATGCTAAGTAATTGGTTTCTCTAGGCACAATATTTCTAGGTAATGAGGAAGCCATGGTTCTTGGCGAACTTGGTTTATTCTTGAGGTATCTAGAGATTGAATCAGTTCCAATTCTTTATTCATAACTTACTCATTGAGATCTTCAATATGTACAATAAGATGTTCTTTGTTTAGGGTCTTCCATAATCTCAAGTCAATATCATTGCAATCTAAGGAAGAGAAAGAGTAAGTTGTGTAAGTTGCAAGCCCACTACCATGGCCTAGTTGGGATGCCTTACCATTATTGGGGTTATGACATGTTGAGAAAGTTGTTGTGGTTGAGGAGGGATGATGTCAATGGTTGCATTGGTGTCGAGGGAAAAAATTACATGTGGGTTTAAATTATGAACTATTGAGGGCCTCCAAAAGTGAGATTCATCAACCCTTGTTTCCAAAGCTTACACTACTAAATATTGACCCAATTTATGATGACACTTTGTCATTTTCTCGTTGATGTTTCGTCACTATAATGAAAAAAGGAGATTTCATGAAAGGTTGTTTATAGTGTAGTTGTAATTTCGACATCTTTTTTCTCATCAAAATTATGACGATAGTAGTCATCAAATCTCTGACATCTGTTCGTTGAATATACTTGTTGACATTTTGTCAAAAGTTTGATGAATTCTCCCATATATTCATTGCAAATCATCATGAGATGATCTGTTGAAAGTAGACTTTTTTTGACAAATTTACCATTGTGACAACATACTATGTTTTCGAAACTTGCATTAGAAGATTGATGTTGGCGAGAATTTTACAAAAATATTTTCTGATAAATTTTCCATCATTATGATGTTTGTGTAGTCTAAATGTGAGTGGGAACATCGAAAATCTTGCAAAATTTTCGAAAATATAGTACCACGAACCTGCCACAGTGTTGTGACGTTTCTATCATCAAAAATGGAGTCGGAAGACTAATGTCTTCTTGAGCATATGAAATATATATATATATATATATATATATATATATATATATATATATATATATATATATATATATATATATATATATAGATATTATATATTTATATATATATATATATATATATATATATATATATATATATATCTATTATATGAATAGTGTGTAAGTCAAAATAGACCTCCAAAAGATAAGTACATCTCTCCTTGAAGTTGACCTCTAAGATGAATAAGAACTCAAGTTAGCTTATTATGGACACAAAACTACTATATATACCATGTTTATCTTTTCATAAGAATAGGTTCAGAACTTGAACCCTATGCAATTTCGGGCAAGTACAGTCTGAGATTTGCACATTACAATGAAAGGTTTATATTTCAAATGGGTAATCATAGTGAATGAATTTTGCATATCTGAGTCTTTCGGTGGAGATGACAGGTTCGACTTTTCTTCTGAAGTATTGATGATAAAGTATAGAGAACAATTCAATGATATTCAAATCTGTGGAGAGCTCAAATTTATCAGTGTGAGTAACTAAGATATCTTGTCAAATGGAGAACATAATGAGCTCAGAACTTTGGCACAGTCATCAAGCAATTCAAATATCTATCTTTGGTATCATTGTAGTAAGTAACTCGGAAGCCTCTCTATTTTCATAAGAAAAATAACTGTGAAGATTATGTGATTCAAGCTCCATTATAGTCATTAAAGAAAAGAGACTTGCGGATGGAACAATGAAGTATACCTCTGTCTCGATGTAGTAAGGCCTCATTGATAACACAAGAATTCATTACAACTACAATTTGTGTTATCTTTGTGGTGAATATCTCAGTGTCAAGGAAGCAATGAAGATCTTGGTGTCAAGAATGAGGGATATTAGTAGATCATATTATCTAGATATTGTGTGTCTTGATCTTGGAAGGACTACTAGGTTAAGGGTCTTGGTCTTGGTATTTGTAAATTGGAATCTCTAAAATAAGAATTTCTATGGTTTTCCTCTCAAAGAGTGAGAGTTTTTGGCCCTGACAGAAAGCCAACATCTTGTGTGCTTGTCTCTTTTGTTTTGGTAACTATTTGATGAACTAAGAATACACACTCTAATAATAAAAAGAGAAGATTGTGTTAATAGGAAAAGTTAAAAATGCATCACAAATAGTTATCATGGCAAAGAAGAATATGATTAACTTAATTTTCCCTAGATACTTCAACATGGTATCAGAGCTAAGGTGTTGAAGTCAAAGGAAGTGCAGAAAAGAGACATTCAAGTATCAAGTTTCAAGAAGGGAATCAAACAAAGTTGAATAATATCAAAAGGATCAAGATCTACATTGAAGGATCAAACCCTAGATCAAACAAGTAGTCTACAACAAAAAGATTTTTTTTATTCATAGTCATAATCAAAAGGCCACCAAGATTCTCATCAAGTTGAAACCCTATAAGCAGTCTTGATCTACACTACAAGAAAAGGCAATGTCATCTTCATAATCAATAATCATCTCCTTACCCTAGAAGAATATTATCCGAAGAAGTAGCAAATCATCCTCATAATAAGGAGCAACCTTTTCTATTGAAGAAAGGCTTTTTCATCTAAAAGAAGAT
Source organism: Pinus taeda (assembly GCA_000404065.3). Classification (NCBI taxonomy): domain Eukaryota; kingdom Viridiplantae; phylum Streptophyta; class Pinopsida; order Pinales; family Pinaceae; genus Pinus; species Pinus taeda. The sequence continues at coordinate 74,129 of APFE031106478.1, read as the reverse complement.
CATCCAAGAGAAAGCTCTAATAATCAAAGTGATCAAGTGGAAGATTTCATCTTCACTTGTTAATTAAGTATCTCTCATTTTATAATCAAGTTTGATTAAATGAATTCATGTGTGCAAGGAGATATATAAATTGATTGGGTCATCGAAATTCCTTGCATAAGAAAGGAGGATAGATATAATACGTGAAAGAGAAGTCATTGATTTCTATGGAAAAGTCTCTAAAGGTCAAGCATTGTTTGAATGCATGTAAAAGGATCAAGGGACTCATAGGATTCTTATGAAATCAACCAAATGTCCTCTCATCCCTATGTATGAGGAGAGGAGACATAAAACAGATTTATGAAATGCTAGAAGATATACTCTTTGAAATGCAATGAAGAAGGTCATATCACTTAGACTTGATTGAAGGTATCGAAGAATGAAGGAATATCTTCATGAGATCTCAATCGAGGGATTCAAGAGAGATGATAATAAGATAATAATCATTGATCTAACTGATAGGCAAGGTAACAAATTTCAAGAACAAGAAGGTTACCTCATTCGACAACTTGTGGTCTCTATGCTAGATAGGAAAAGACAAGTTGAGGGGAAAATTGTTGAAGGTTAAATGACTCAAACATTTCCAAAAAGGAAAGGGAATTTTGGTCCTCAAATAAGACAAAATAATGCTATGGAAATATTATGAAAATAAAGCTCATATCACTAGAAATATGGAGGAAGCTAGAAAAAGGAGCCCCAAAAAGAGGGAGTAACAAATATACTATGATTGGGATGGTATCCCTCGGAAAAGGGTCTTATCATAAGCTCCTAAATCTTTTGTTATAGATATGACCATGATTATAAGATGTAGCGTGGCAACATGGAAGAATTAGAAACAAGATCTCATGACATCACCATGGGAATCATGAAGGAGAAAATCCATGGCAGACAAACATGAAGGATGTAGCTCTTGGGAACTGCATTGGACAATGAATGGAAGGATGAATTCATCTAAGAAAAGGCTCATCATACATCAAGTGAAAAACGAAACATCAACCAGATGGGAATATACAAGATCCTTAAGATTCTCTCATGGAATCTTCATCAAAGGGTTCAATAATCTAGAGAGGAAGAAAGTGTTTCATAAAAAATTCCAACTTGTGGAGTTCATGGGATGATGGTATGATGACATGAGAGATTAAGTGGAGAAAGGGGTTGAAGATATTTTTAATCAAGCAAGTTGTTGGAAGAAGCCTAGAATACCTAAAGGTAAAATGAGGTATGTATGCTTGTATTTGATATTATAAAGTTATATCATATGGTTACAGGTAACATGGATCATTACTTCTACCTTGAGAAGCATGATCAAGAGAAAAAGGATCTCCTCCTCTGAAACGATGCAGGAAGGCATAAGTCACACTAGATGAAATCAACATAATATGTCCTCATATGAAGTATGAGGTGGTTGAATACAAAGAATAAACTCTGATTGAAAGCTCCTGGGAATGAAATGTGTGAGGAAGGAAGATATTGTGAGACACACAACCATGATGAAGGTGATCAACATCCAAAATACCAAGAAGACTTGACTAGGAAATCTCTCGGAAAGAAATGAACACTCTGATGGAAAAGATGGAAACCCTTGACAATGGATATCTTTGGGAGATGTGTCAACATGTATGCAGGATGATGAAACCCACAGGAAGATTTCATAATGAAGAGCCATCTCGTAAGGTACGGTTTAATGTTATGTTTTGATTTCTTGAATAATATTTGGATGAGTTCATGTATGCCTAATGTAACAAGAATTGTAAGCACAAGTACAACTAACATTCATGTGGTGGATGGAAATTCCTGAAAGAAACATGATGACAAAGAAGTATCCATATGAAGAAGGTTCCAGATATAGATCAACAAGGCCACCTTCCATGAAGAAGGGAATGACATGACAGACTAAGAAGGAAAGTGATCGATGGTTATTTCCCTATAAGAAAGAAGCTCAGCTGAATTTCATGACATCAAGGAAAGAAATTGACCAAGGTGTTGAAGGACCCACGAAGAAGAGGCTGCTGATGAAAAGGAGAGTCCCTAGTTAAGAGGGAACTCTTACAAGTCCCTAATTGAGAGGGAGCTTGGGTAAGTTCTTGGTTAGAGGGAAGTTGGGTACATTCCTTTATAGGAATGGGCATATCTTCCCTAGTTAAGAGGAATAGATAGACACAACATTATTGGCTTCACTTGGGAAGAAAGGATGGAGGATTGGGTAATCAGCTGGCATCCAATGCTCTTTGAGGATGTGTAGGGAATCCAAGATAAGAGTAGGAAATGGGACCGATATTCTTTGAGGGTTGGGAACCCAAGACAAGAATAGTCCTAGAAGGTCATACTCAATGAACACCTGGGTGGGTATGTACCTTGAGAGACAATGATGAAGGTGTTTATATTCATTGGTATCACCAACATTATGATCTAATTTGATGAGAGATAAATTTGTTAGTCAAGGCCTTGCTATGGAAATAATGTTGGTTACTGTGATGCTATATAGATGAGTTACCAATATGATTATTCTTACAAAAAATTATTTAGGTTGAGAATGGCCAAGTACCATTATGAATACCTTCCTAGTTAAGAGGGAGTGTTGTAGAATGTAACTAGGTTCGGTCTTCATAATGACATGATCTTTGTAAATGATGAAATAAAATAAATAAAATTATTTTTGGATGCCTTGCTACATGGGTTTCATGTGAAACAAGTTTATTTTTTAGTGGCTCCAATTGAGAGACTTACAATATATTTTGGAGATCAAAAGATTCATTGTTGTATGAGAAGCTCTTCTTGAGCGTAATGAAATATCTATATATATATATATATATATATATATATATATATATATATAATATATATATATATATATATATATATATATATATATATATGAGTCTATGTTCTAAGTCAAAATAGCCTTCCATAAGAACGGATCTCCTTGAAGCTAGCCTGTAAGATGAATAAGAACTCATGTCAGATCACAGTAAAATGGGACACATCTGTCCATAGATCATGTCAGCTTATTATGGAGACAAAACTACTATATATATCCTATTGATCATCACATAAGAATAGGTTAAGAACTCGAATCCTTTACAATTTAGGTGGGCACAGGCTGAGATTTTAGCATTAGAGTGAAAGGTTCATATTTCGGATGGGTAATCACAACGAATGAAGTTTGCATATCTGAGTCTTCCAATGGAGATGACAAGTTTTGTTTTTCTTCTGAAGTGTCGATGAAAAAGTATAGAGAATAATTCAGTGATATTTAGATCTGTGGAGAGTGTTGAGCCTCAAAACTGCACCTTCCTATACACCCTCTTAGCCTTCTTTCTCCACTCACTTCATTCGCTCATTTGTTAAATCATTGCATTATAGTCTAAAAAGGACTGTTTATATGGTTTTCTGACTATACTTATGACTTTTGTTTGGTTTAGTTTTTTTTTCATGCAGCTGCGGAAACTTGTTAGTTTCCGCAGCCAGCCCAGGATTCCGCAGCTATTTTGTTAAAAGTTGTGCTCCAGGTGTCCTATGAAGAAACGAGCTACATGGGCAAGCTCCAGGTGGCAGATACATGGAACGTGTCCCTTCAAACCAGCCAAATCATCCATGAGAGGCCGCAGTCAACCAAAGTCAAAGACAAGGCCAACCAAGTTCAGCGGTGGCACATCACTGTTTTGGGCACGTGAATGATACGTCGCATAGTCCTCAGCTCACGAAGGCACCAGCACACTTGGAGATCGTTCCTCAGACCTGAATCTAACAGCCAACCACTCCGAAGATTTAAGAAACACGATGACAGTTACACTAGATCTCAGCTGAAGAGATCTACATGTCTTTAGCAACGCAGTTAATAGCGTAGAAGTTGTTAGTTAGCTTTAGTATTTTGGCATTATAAATAACACGTCATTGAACTCTATAAAAGAGCTTTTTTTGATATGTATGAATTCTGAATTGTTTATGTAATTCCGCACTGCTGGTTATCTTATTACCCCACTTTTTTATATGCTGTTGTTTAATACATGAGAAGACTTTTCTGAGTTTAGCCATGTGATTAATTGTTGATTGCCTGAAGTGGTAGAGGGACCCTACATGCTGAAGCCTTGTAAAGTGTTCATTTAGTTTCATTATGTTTTTGTTTTTATCATTAGCTTGTACATAATATGTTGTTTTATGTTTCTGCTGTTTATATTTTCACCTTTGTTTTCTTAGAACTGTAAGCTGATCAGTGCTTTTCTACAGGTTTTCTTAGGCAGCCCAAGAAATTTTTCATCTTTCTGATAACTTTTGGCATATGAGATCATCTTGTCCTTCCTACTAACTTTCATTTTCTGAAGTTTAAATTCAGCATTTTCCTTTTCAAGTTCTGATTTACTTATTTATTTTTCTGCTATTTAGATATCATACTGCTCATCAATTTATGGTTTCTTTCTATGGTCAAATGACTATATCAGCAAGAAATCAGAATATTATTAACCGTAGTGTGATTTAGCTATCATATTGCTTACTCATGGTTTCTTTCCACGAGGTAGATTGAGATGAATGGTAAAGGACTAGAAGAGTTCAAGTAGTGTGATTAGTTTCTTTTATGCAATTTACTTTCTTGTCATTTAGATATCATATTGCTTGACATGTTCACGATTACTTCCCCAAGGTAGATTGAGCTGAAGGGTAAAGGATTTGAAGAGTTCAAGTAGTGTGATTAGTTTCTTTTATGCAATTTACTTTCTTGACATTTAGATATCATATTGCTTAACTTGTTCATGATTACTTCCCACCAGGTAGATTGAGCCGAAGGGTAAAGGATCTGAAAAGTTAAAGTAGTATGAATTAGTTGCTTTGCTTTAAGTTTGAGTTGTTTTTCAGTTTTTTCTTTCTTTTCATTTCAACAGCAAGGATACTGGGCCATTGTCATTAGTTCACTATTTAATGCATTTATTTTCTCTTAAGAATTGATTTCATTTTAGTTATTGTAAAGCTTTCTTTTGAGCACTTTCAAGTTTAGAAACCATCACCGTCTACACTCCATACTTCACTTTCATCCTCACCATCACACATTAAGGAAAAATAAATCCAAAAACAAACTAAAAGCTTAAAACGACAAAAGACTAAGGAAATGGTTGTCTAGTACATATAGTACAATTCACTTCATCAGTTTACGAACCCCAGGTTGACATTTTAAATAGAAATTTAGATCACACTAAATTGACCAAACAATTTGTCGCTGTTGCCGGGGAAGTGAAATTAGGTAGCCATTTTCTAAAAAAATATATAAAAACAAGAAAATTTCAAGGAAGGAAAATTGATAACTTCTCAAAATATGCTCTCCTCTTGCGCTTAGTGTGATCTGGAGGATCAGCAAAGAGAAAGTTATTGGTTTAATAGTTCCTTGAGTATGCTCTCTTCTTGCACCTAGAGTGACCTGGAAGATCAGAAAGAGAATTATTAACATGACTTGAAGAAAAATAAAAAAAATGACATGCATAGAGCAAGAGATTCTAGGGGAAGGTTTTTAGGTAGAGCCAAGAGTTCAATTTTTACAACTCCATCTACTTCAAGGAATAGACAAGAGACACCTCCATCATCTCCAACTCACACTCCTCACCCTAGGATTCCTGGAATTCAAGAGGCAGTAGTTGACTCTCCCACACCATCGATCGAATCTGAATTAGGAAGAGATCCTTTCCTTCCTTCTACAGCGAGACAGATTGTAATTGAAGAAGTAGAATCACCTGAGGAAGAAGAGGGATAAATTCCTCCTCATTCACCCTTGGTAGAGGAACTAGAGGACTCTGAAGTCTGTGAGGAAACTACCATGACAGAAGAAGGAGCAACCAGATTTGGTAGAGGTAGAGGTAGAGGAGGAGGAGGAAATAATGGAGGAGGTAGAGGTAACATTGGGGGAAATAGGGATGGAGATAACTCATTCGGATTTCCTATAGTCGATGAGGACTCCCAAGCCACAATGAAAAACATCTCACCATCTGTCCTCCCAAACTTCCATGGGTTAAGAAATGAGGACCCTGAAACATTTCTATTTGAGTTTGAGGTCGTGTGTCGAACTTATGATTATCTGGAAGACTCTCAAAAACTCAAACTGTTTCCTTCAACATTGAAAGGAGCATCCTTGAAATGGTTCATGGGATTACTCGCTCAATCCATTAGCACTTGGAATGATATGAAACAAACTTTTTTGGATAGGTACCTGGACTATTGTATGCCCACCAATCACAAGGATCAGGTATTCAAAATGGTGCAAAGAGAAGATGAAAACTTGGAGGATTTACTTGAAAGATTTCAATACAACCTGAAAAGAGAAAAAATGAGTAACTTAGATGAGGAGACCTTGAAAGCCCTTCTATTAAAATCCATTA
>APFE031106478.1:0-64519 GCA_000404065.3 Pinus taeda | reverse complement strand
AGATAGTGAAAGAAGATCTCCAAAAGTTACTTAATGTGAACTTCATTTATCCAATTTCAGATAGCCGATGGGTTTCTCCTTTGGTTATAGTACCTAAAAAGAATGGTAAATGGAGGGTTTGCATTGGTTACAGGGAATTGAACAAAGCAACTTTGAAGGATCACTTTCCTTTACCCTTTATTGATCAAGTATTAGATACTTTAGTAGGCAAAAAGTATTTCTCATTTTTGGATGGTTTTAGTGGTTACAATCAAATTCAGGTAACACCTGAAGATCAGGACAAGACCACATTTACCTATCCATGGGGAACTTTTGCTTATCAAGTACTTCCTTTTTGATTATGTAATGCACCCGCAACATTCCAAAGGGCAGTACTATGAATCTTTTCTGATCTAATTCATGATTGTGTAGAGGTTTATATGGATGATTTTACAGTTTATGGTGATTCATTTGAAGAGGCATTAGAGAATTTGGAAAAGGTCCTTATAAGATGTAAGGAGACAAACCTTTCATTAAGTCATGAGAAATTCTTTATGATGTTTACTAAAGGGATTGTTTTAGGACATCATATTTCAGGGGATGGGATTAAAGTTGATAGATCAAAAGTTGAAGTCATCTCCAAGTTGCCTATTCCAAATTGTCAAAAAGATGTTAGAAGTTTTCTTGGATTCACTGGGTATTATAGAAGATTTATTGAAAACTTCACCAAAATAGCGTCTCCACTCTTTAAATTACTTACAAAAGACTTTGAATTCAAATGGGATCCTAATTGTCAATCTGCATTTGAAGCTTTGAAAACAAGAATATCTGAAGCACCCATTTTGAGAGGGCCAAATCGGAAACTTCCTTTCCATATTTCTACAGATGCTTTAGATACAGCTCTAGGAGCTGTGTTGGGTCAAAAGGATTTAGTTCCTTATGCCATTTACTACACCAGTAAAAATTTGACTCCCACGGAGTTAAATTATACTGTGACTGAGAAAGAGTTCTTAGCTGTTGTTCATGCAATCAACAAGTTTAGACATTATATAACCGGCTACGAAACTTTTGTCTATACTGATCATTCTGCCATTAGATATCTCATGAACAAACCTATTACTAATGGCAGAGTTACAAGATGGATTTTACTTTTACAAGAATTCAATATTACTGTGTTGGATAGACCAGGGAAACAAAATACAGTAGCTGATTTCTTGTCTAGAATCCAAAATACTAACAAAGATTCTCCTGTAGAGGATAATTTTCCAGATGAATATTTGTTTGCAGTAACTACTAAGACTCCTTGGTATGCAGATATTGCTAACTATTTGGTTACAGGGAAGCTACCTCCACACTTATTTCCTAATGAGAAAAGGAAAATTATTCAGGAGAGTTCAAATTATTCATGGATTTCTAATGAATTGTTTAAAACAAGGCTAGATTGTGTGATCAGAAGATGTGTTCGGGAAGATGAAATACCTGACATCCTCAAGGCATGTCATGATGAACCATGTGGTGGGCAATTCGCTGACAAGAGGACGGCCTATAAAATCCTTTCTTTAGGATATTATTGGCCTTCTCTCTTTAAAAATGCAAAAAAATATGCCAGAAGGTGTGACAACTGCCAGAGAGTTGGGAGACCAACTCTTTCAAATGAAATGTCATTATAGCCACAGGTACTCATCAAACCCTTTGAAAAATGGGCTTTAGATTTCATTGGACCAATCAATCCACCATCTAGACAAAAGAAATATATATTGGTTTGCACTGATTATCTCACTAAATGGGTAGAAGCCAAGGCATTGCCTTCTGCCACTGAAAATTCAGTTGTTCAATTTCTTTTTGAGGATATTTTTACTCGTTTTGGTGTCCCAAGAGAAATTGTGATAGATCAGGGAAGTCAATTCACATCTAACTTGATGGAGAAGTTGATGGAAGAATACAAAATTAAGCATAGAAAATCTACTCCTTACCATCCTCAAGCAAATGGCCAAGTGGAATCTACAAACAAATTTCTTGAGAGCATCATCACCAAAACTGTTCATCTCCACAGAAGAGATTGGGCAGAAAGGCTTCCTGAAGCCTTATGGGCCTACAAAACTACATGGAGGAACACAACAGGACATTCTCCCTACGAACTTGTTTATGGGAAAGAAGTCTTGCTCCCCATTGAGTTTCAAGCCAAGACCTTCAAGATGGCAGTCCAGTTGTGGATGAATCTATCAGAAACCCAAAAGCATAGAATGGAGCAGCTGAATGAGCTAGATGAGATCATACAAGATGCAATTTTAAGGACTGATCTAGTTCAACATCAAAGAGCTAAGTGGCATGACAGATATATTAAAGAGAGAAAGTTTCAAGAGGGAGATTGGGCTTTATTGTTTGATTCCAAGTTTAAAGAATTCAAAGGAAAATTTCAGACTCATTAGCTTGGGCCATATGAGATTGATAAAGTCTTTAACAATGGAGCAGTAAGAATCAAGACCATTGATGAATTTCAGACTCCTTTTATTGTGAATGGCCACCGATTGAAAATTTATCATAAGCCACTTTCCAAAGAAGATCTTGTCAAAATATTCCAAGAGAATTCTGCAATAAGGCTGGTGGAGAAGAATTCTTCTCCTCCATTAGCCTAATCTTTGTTTCTTGAAGTTTTTGAAAAAAAAAAGGAAAAAAAAAAGAAAAAAAAAAGAAAGAAAGAGAAAAGAAAAGAAAAAATGTGTATAAGCCTGAAAACAATCATGGATTGGCAGTCTTATATAGGAAATTAGAGTGAAAATCAGGGACACCTGACACTCTATATTTTCCAAAAAAAAAATTCCTCTCCTTTTCTTTCCATCTTCACTTCATCTCACTCACCCATTTCATTCCACCTCCATCTCATTCTCATCACCATTTCACTTGACTTCACTCCATTTTCACTCCATTTTCATTCCATTCCATTCCATTAATAAAAGTCCCCCTTCAGGACTATTTTCATTTAGTTATTTTTCCTTTAAGCTATCTTTGTGCAGTTCAGGGGGTACTATTTCAGTTTCCGCAGCTGGGAACCGTTTCCGCAGCTAGAAATGGTTTCCGCAGCCAGCATCGCTCTGTTTTCAAAATACAATCAACTGTCAGTGCCAAAATAATGAAATGCAGGTGTACTGAGCTAAAGACATGGGGCATATTCAAGATATCAAAGAAGAGCAACTGGTTAGAAACCTTGAGCAAAGATTGACAAGTTTCCAAAGGTATGATAAAAAATCTTTATCAAACAACACTTCAAGTCATAATTATGTATAGTTATTAACCCATAACCGGTTCTCCTATGTGCAATGATTTAATATATTAGCCCACTATAATTCTTATCCCGCACTATCACTCAACACACCTCGCATTCATTTCCCTAACGGTCCTATGATTACTCCGAGTTCAAACTCAAGAATGACTGCACTTCCATTTATTACCCGTACTCATAAGACATGACCTATTGTGTTACAACTCTTTCCATCCATAATTTCCACAGCCGTCTGTTGAGACGTGTAAATCTCATACACAGTCATCCGACTCTAGAAAATCTTGTCGTTACTCCATTTACGCCATAATCCTCGCATACACTCATATTTCATTTTATGAACTCGGTCACCACTGCTCACCCACTGTTCTTCCTATGATTCGGGCATTTCTCTGTTTCCAACCGCAGTCACTACAGTTCGCTCTACACTTTGATTGCAGCCACTACAGTCATCCTAAACGCCGATTGCAGTCACTACAGTCTCTCGTAAAAACCCTGTAACAGAGCCATTTTTCCTTAACCCTCATACGCAGAAGAACCCTCAGTGGATTTAAAGCTGAGGATGGGAAAATTGCTGAGAGCCGAGCCAGAAGGACCAAAATACTTAGAGGGTTATCCCCAAATTAAGGAATTATTGAAGAAAGTCAAATGGCTCCGATTTATTCAGAAATTCAAAGGGTATAACAAGGAAGTGACCAAAACTTTTGCGAGGTCCTTTAATGGACAAACACTGGAGGTTGGAGACTTGAAGTTTACAGTGACCGAGGCCATAATAGTAGCTGCCACGGGCCTACCTCAAGAAGGAGAAAGGTGGTTTAAAAATAGAAGCATGGACGATCAAATCTGGAGAACCATGCTACGAAACCAAGGTATGGATACCACTGTATTCACCAGAGGCATCCATGTGCATGTATTAAAAGAGGAATGGTCTAGTCTATTGTTAGTCATCCAGAAATTTATCACATGTGAAGGTTGTTTTGGCTCTATGTACATGTATCATGTCAGGTTTATGATGAATTTCATAGATGGTCACACTCTTAATTTGCCTCATTTCCTGCTATCAAGTTTGAAAAAGATGAGTGTTACGGTTCAAAAGCATGTAGGTAACATTGAGCCTCATCTTTACCATCATGGTCTCATAAAAATTCTTATTGAGGATCAGTTGAAGAAAACTAAGGATACATGGGAACAATTTTTAAAAAGAAACTACTTCCAAGAGCCATCTGAGGCCTCTGGAAGCAGTCCACCAAAAATCCCAAGGAAACGTAGGAGGAAGGAGAAAAATGTTGCAGCCCAAGACTCCCCTACAAAAGAAATTCAAGAAACTGTCCAAAAAGAGGAAGAAGACCAAGTTAAGAATAAGAAACAAAAGAAAGAAAAAGGCAAAATTACCACTCAAGAGGTCCATCCATCTCCTGAGCAATCCTTAGAAGAAGACTACCAGCCTCTGTCAGAAAGGCTAATAGATCTTAAAGCTGCTACCATGGCCAAGAAAAAGTAAAAAGGAAAACATAGTGCACAAAAGAAAAGTATGAGTTCATCCGTGAGAAGGAGCTCTAGGCTAAAAGGGAAATGGAAGAAAACCAAGGGAGATCAATCCCACTTTATTGATTTAAGTGAAGAAGCACTTGAGAAATCTCCAGATCAGCCAAGCTTTGAATCAAGTCCTCCACGTGAGGAAAGCCCTTTTCGGCCAGAAAGAGAGAGCAGTCCTCCTCCACCAGATTTTGAGTTTAGACAGAGAAAGTCACCTGAGGTAGATCCTAATCAGCATGAGGTATACAATTACCTGGAATCCTTAGAACAATTAGCTGCAGGACCAAGTACTTCTCTGCCACTTGATGCACAAGTTCAGTCTTTGAAACAGGAAGTATTTGAGCTAGAAGTCCTAAATGAGATTTTCGCATTATTTCGGATGGGTAATCACAACGAATGAAGTTTTCATATCTGAGTCTTCCAATGGAGATGATAGGTTTCATTTTTCTTCTAAAGTGTCGATGAAAAAGTATAGAGAACAATTCAGTGATATTTAGATCTGTGGAGAGTGTTGAGCCTCAAACCTGCACCTTCCTATACACCCTCTTAGCCTTCTTTCTCCACTCACTTCATTCGCCCAGTTGTTAAATCATTGCATTATAGTCTAAAAAGGACTTTTTATATGGTTTTCTGACTATACTTATGACTGTTGTTTGGTTTAGCTTTTTGTTCATGCAGTTGCGAAAACTTGTCAGTTTCCGCAGCCAGCCCAGGATTCCGCAGCTATTTTATTAAAAGTTGTGCTCCAGGTGTCCTATGAAGAAATGAGCTACATGGGCAAGCTCCAGGTGGCGGATACATGGAACGTGTCCCTTCAAACCGGCCAAATCATCCATGAGAGGCCGCGGTCAACCAAAGTCAAAGACAATGCCATCCAAAGAGTTCAACAGTGGCACGTCAGTGAGGGCACGTGAATGATACGTGGCACACTCCTCAGCTCACGAAGGCACCAGCACACCTGGATATCGTTCTTGAGACCTAAATCTAACAGCCAACCACTCCGAAGATTTAAGAAACACGATGACAGTTACACTAGATCTCGGCTGAAGAGATCTACGTGTCTTTAGCAACGTAGTTAATAGCGTAGAAGTTGTTAGTTAGCTTTAGTATTTTGGCATTATAAATAACACGTCATTGAACACTGTAAAAGAGCTTTTTTGATATGTATGAATTCTGAACTATTTATGTAATTCTGCACTGTTGGTTAACTTATTACCCCACTGTTTTATATGTTGCTGTTTAATACATGAGAAGACTTTTCTGAGTTCAGTCGTGTGATTAATTGTTGATTGGCTGAAGTGGAAGAGGGCCCCTGCACGTTGAAGCCTTGTAAAGTGTTCATTTAGTTTCATTATGTTTTTGTTTTTATCATTAGCTTGTACATAATATGTTGTTTTATGTTTCTGTTGTTTATATTTTCACCTTTGTTTTCTTAGAACTGTAAGCTGATCAGTGCTTTTCTGCATGTTTTCTTAGGCAGCCCGGGCAATTTTTCATCTTTTTGATAACTTTTCGCATATGAGATCATCTTGTCCTTCCTACTAACTTTCATTTTCTGAAGTTTAAATTCAGCATTGTCCTTTTCAAGTTGTGATTTACTTATTTATTTTTCTGTTATTTAGATATCATACTGCTCATCAATTTATGGTTTCTTTCTATGGTCAAATGACTATATCAGCAAGAAATCAGAATATTACTAACCGTAGTGTGATTTAGTTATCATATTGCTTACTCATGGTTGCTTTCCACGAGGTAGATTGAGCTAAATGGTAAAGGACTAGAAGAGTTCAAGTAGTGTGATTAGTTTCTTTTATGCAATTTACTTTCTTGTCATTTAGATATCATATTGCTTGACATGTTCGCGATTACTTCCCCAAGGTAGATTGAGCTGAAGGGTAAAGGATTTGAAGAATTCAAGTAGTGTGATTAGTTTCTTTTATGCAATTTACTTTCTTGCCATTTAGATATCATATTGCTTAATTTGTTCATGATTACTTCCCACAAGGTAGATTGAGCCGAAGGGTAAAGGATTTGAAAAGTTAAAGTAGTGTGAATTAATTGCTTTGCTTTAAGTTTGAGTTGTTTTTCAGTTTTTGCTTTCTTTTCATTTCAACAGCAAGGATACTGGGCCATTTTCATTAGTTCACTATTTGATGCATTTATTTTCTCTTAAGAATTGATTTCATTTTAGTTATGGTAAAGCTTTCTTTTTAGCACTTTCAAGTTTAGAAACCATCACCGTCTACAATCCATACATCACTTTCATCCTCACCATCACACATTAAGGAAAAATAAATCCAAAAACAAACTAAAAAGCTTAAAACAACAAAAGACTAAGGAAATGGTTGTCTAGTACATATAGTACACTTCACTTCGTTAGTTTACGAACCCCGGGTTGACATTTTAAATAGCAATTTAGATCACACTAAATTGACCAAACAGATAGCTCAGATTTATCACTACCAACAACTTAGATATCTTGTCGGATGGAGAACAATGATGATCTCAAACCTTTGGCACAATCATCAAGTAATTCAGATCTCTAGATTTGGTGTCATTACAGTCACTAACTTGAAAGGCTCTCTATTTTCATAAGAATAATAACTTTGAAGATTCTATGGTTCAACATCCATTACAGTCATGAAAGAGAAGAGAATCGGTGATGGAAGAGTGAAGTATACCTCTATCTTGGTGCAGTAAAGCCTCATTGATAATACAACAATTCGTTGCAACTACAATTTGTATTATCTTTGTGGTGAAGATCTCATTGTCAAGGCAGCAATGAAGATCTTAGTTTCAAGAATGAAGAATCTTAGTAGAATGTAGTATACAGATAATGATGTAGATCATGAAGAGGTTTATCAATAGATCGTGTGTCTTGATATTGGAAGGGCTACTAGATCAAGGGCCTTGGTCTTGATATTTGTCAATTGGAATCTCTATAACAAGTATTTGAGCAGGTTTTCCTCTCAAAGAGTGAGATTTTTTGGCCCTAGCAGAAAGCCAACATCTTGTGTCCTTTTCTCCTTTTTTTTGGTAACTATTTGATGAACTAAGAAGACACACTCTAATAATAACAAGAGAAGATTGTGATAATAAGAAAAGTTAAAAATACCTCAAAAATAGTTATCATGGTAGAGAAGAATCTCATTAACTTAATTTTCCCTAGATTCTTCAACAACATCTATAAATTCAAAGGCCTTAAAGAAAACACTTCATTAGCTCAGGCACATATAAGATTAAATCTTGTTCAAAAGCATCACCTAATGTATAGTGGAATGAAGTGTTTTAGTGAATACAAAAATGGTCCTATATAGTAATTAATGTGACCGCCATTAAAGTTTATGGAAATACTTATAAGAATTGTCATCCACAAAAATTTATGCCACTAATGCTATTTTTTAGAACAATGTGCATAGGCTAATTCAAAATGGTACTTTAAGGGAGTAACTAGAACAAGATGATTCATGACCAAAAAAATTTACCCATAAAAGTTTGAAAATCAAGGAGCGACATAATCCCCTCCCTGCAATTGATTTCTAAGATAGTGGAATGTATGGTGAGAGGAAAAGGGTGGGCTTTACAATTAGTCATAGTCACTTTGAAAATATTGGTGAATTAAGAGATCATTATACCTAACTGATGATAGTTAAGACACTTTTACGCAACAAAGCTACATATTTACAAATTTCATACGTGGACCTATGGGTTATGGGCCCACGTATACATTAGAAGCATTACAATCCGCATAATTCACACAAAACCCGACCCATCACCGTCGGTCCTTCGTTGGACGTATATGACCTAAACCCAAATAAATCTTAACCCGTGTTGATAACATATCGGGTCCACCAGAAATGTTAACCCACGCACACATTCAAGCGTGATTACCATCCGATCAATCTCACGGCGAACAATCTTGATGGCCAGAACTCAACGAGGTTTTAAGCCTGTTGAATAAAACCGTATCGCGTCTATTTTTGGAATTAACGGCTGCACTTGTTCACACGCAATATGTATCCAATCGCCTTTAAGCAGATGGTTCAATCCTTCAAAACTTTAAACTTATTTTAATGATTTTATCAGGTCCATTTTTAGAGATAAACTTCAGTGCTTGTTGCCACACGATGACCGTTAGGTCTATTGGTCTGTCGATTGGATGATCTAGATCTACTGCAGGGTTTCTCCACAAATTTTTCAGGTTTCTCACGTTCTACCAATACTACCGTCAATCTAGATGATTCAACAGTTTCTGATGTTCCGATCTCTTATTCGCTTATTGGTGGAATTTCACGTTACACACAAATTTACCCTGCCATACTATGTCTAAGGCACTCACATCAATCCATACAATAGCTCACTCTATGATATCGATTTAACATGGGATCGCCATCGATCCTTATAGTGATCAATGGTCAATCAACATGTTAGCACCTAAATCCACCTCAGGCTGAAGGAAGGCAAAATTCAGGGTAAACACAAACCACGCTCAGTCTGGTAGCTAGCCCTACCAGAACAGGAGAGGGCTCTCTCCGAGTCACACTCAGTGAATAGATGAAACAAAAAGGGCTGAGATGACTTTCAAACAAACTATTTATCTTAGGCTAGTAAGTGGAAATGAAAATAAGGAGTGATTTTTATGAATGACCATGTTTTTGGGATTTTATGGGACCACTGGACCTCAATGAACAGAGAACTTAACATAAAGTCACTGATTATTTCGTGAGGCAAGGTAGGCGGAAAACATAGCAATTTTAGTTTTAAGATGTGGTAGAATGGAGAGATTGATTAAGAAGGTGAAAAGGGCATGGAAAACATGAATCCTTTTCAATAGAAGAATGAACACTGTACATGAAATTTTCCCATAGGTAGAGCAATAGAATTGAATTCTACCTAATCTCACTCGAAAAATTTCACCAGAAATGAATACGAAATGAAATTATGGAACATCACAAAGAAATGGAAAGATTGAATTAAGAAGGTCAAAAGGGCATGGACAACATGAATCCTTTTCAACAGAAGAAAGAAACACTGCACATGAAATTTTCCCATAGGTAGAGCAATAAAATTGAAGTCTACCTGATCTCACTCGAAAATTTTCACCAGAAATGAATACGAAATGAACTATGAAACATAACAAGATACATATGAAACATAAGAGACACACTTACTACACTCACAACCACAGGAATCGCATGAAACAGAGCCGCTGCCTTTCAGTAATTCTCTGTGAAAATAACTTGCATACAATATATAGAATGTGTGAGGAAGAGATAGAATTCCCAGGGGTTGGGAAGTTACTCAAATCATTTCGAAATGGAGATGGAGAGCCAACCATCAGCTACAGGTGCAGTGATGCAAATATGACATTTGGCTTTTGGGGTGACCATTTGCCTTCCTTCGCCACTTGGATAGAAGCCAATATGGAGAAAAAAATCTTTAAATTCCACCTTTGGTGCCAAAAAAATGAAGTGTAAATGACCTGGCCCACTTGGAGAAGTCGCAAACCGAAATTTCGCGAAACAGAAGCAAATTGGCAATTTTTTCTCTGTACGCCGCACCATTTTCTTTGTGCATTGCGCTTTGGGGCCTGTTTTGGGGCACTTTCAGGTGTCCAAAATGTGCCCAAGTGGTCTTGTTGGAAATCCTGTCCTATCTATTTTCTAACCCCACTAGAATTTCCCAATTTAGTGCTCATTTACCCCACCAAATCTTCATTCTCCCAAGACTGCTTTCGTTGTGTCAAAAAGGTGGCAGAGAGGCCATTTTTGGGTGTTTTTTGACCTTTTGGAGACTCATAACTTGCCAAAATTTCTTGTTCGGACACCAATAGTCATGATTTTCAATTCTGAATCCAAAAATGTAAACCATTCGTCATTTGGAGCTCTAGAATTTTAGCGTCGCATCAGTGGTGCGGTGCACAGGGAGAAAATCCCTGTTTTTTTGCCCAAAAATTTGTCTGTGACCAACATTTGCCCAAAATTTTTGAAATTTGGGCTGGAGGTTCCCTATGAGGTGCTATAATGTTCCAAGGAAGCCTCAGCCAAGATTCAAAGCCGATCTTGCTCCTTTGCCTCCTTTGCCTCCTTTGCCTCCTTTGTCGCTTTGCTCAATTTTGCCTTTAGGCTCCTGATTCTTGCTTTGGAGCTCATGTTTCGGGTTTGGTAGTGATGAGTCATGCACCTCAGAATGTCTTTCTCCCTGTTAGCTTTATCCAACTGCTTCTCCAAGTGTAGATTGACCCGCTCCAACCAAGACTCACGGTCGTTGTTGATCTCTTGGTCCAAGGGAGTGAGCTCGATCCCTCTCTGCTGGACAGCTTGTCGATTTTCACGTATGCTTTGCAGCTCCCTGATCATTTGTTGGTCCTAAAGCTATTTTTTTCTCTGCTCCAGATACTTGATTACCCATCTGGCCCTCCCGAAATTGAGTATCAAGTCTTTGATTTCTGTGTCCTGCTCCTGAATGATCATCCTAAGTTTGGCATTCTCTGCCTCTGTCTCTTCATCCGGAATGAGGATAACATTGGTCCCTTGTGCACCTGATGGCCCCTCCTCCTGCACTGGCTCCTTGCCCTTACCCTTCTCCTGTGGCACTGATGTCAAAAGCAAGGCCCCTTCCACCTCAGGTGGAGATAACACTCGCTTTGCTGCCGCGAACAATGGTCTACTGCCCTTCTGGTATGTGATGTATACTGGCATGGTGGCAATCTCATGGCACTCAAACTGATGTGAAGGACCCCCCACCTCATGCTCTACCTCTGGTACCACCAGTGGAGCACTGAAGAAATCATGGGAGATGAAGTCCTCTCAAGCAATACCCTGCAATCCTAACTTTGGTCCACCAAAATCCGGATGAGAGAAAAATGATAGACATTGTTTAGCTGCTGATGAGGGGTCTTGTGCCACATGAAGTTTTTCATCTTCTCAATGTTGTTGCAAATGAAAAATGGGAGGCCCATCATCTGCACCCGGGTGAAGTGCATGAGCAACCTGATGTGATATGCATAAAGGCGTGAAAACCTCCCCTCGCAACTGAAATACTTCATGATCAATCTCATGAGTGGGGCATACTCATCTCTCAAAAATCTAAATGGAAAAACTCTGGTGAGCTGGCTCAAGTAGCTGTTCTTGATGTAAGGCTCATAATGATGCCTCTCCACCTTCTTTTTATTATGCCACTATTCTCCAATGTTCGATATTCCTGTTGCCACTAATATGGTTTTTGGTGTCAAGGTGAAAGTGACCCCAGCCAGGATGGATTGGCCTCCCTATAGATGAAGTGCAAAAAGGCGGGCCAACTTATGATGGACTCTAACATTTACCACCCTTCGACAAAATTCATAACATGCCAAGTGCTGGCAACAAGACAGGGCGAGCGGGCATGCCTGCAGCTCAGTGAGGGTATTTGGCTCATCTCTAAGATGTCTGCCACTCCGGTGATGTCTCCTATGGGCCCTCTCTCCTGAAGATGTGCCACTGTGGGTCCCCTCCTCATACTTTGATGAATTTTTTGATGCCATTACTGCTGCTTGTACCCTGAGTTTAATGCTACCCTCTGAATTTAATGAAATTGATAGATGCTCTAAGAATCTGTCACCAAGGGGACAATAAAACAGGGAGTGTTAGGAGGGGAATGATGAAAGGGGAATAGGGGTTTAAAAGGAGAAACTTATCAAGGATTTGGGAGCATTTTTTTAGTATAGTATTGATGGGGTAGGGTTTGAGGTTATTTTGAGTCATAGGAGGAGGGGGAAAAAGGAATATGATTACAGTGGTGTTAGGGCGATGATAAGGGGGAAATGATGCAGGGAAAATGGTGATAGGGGTAGGGTAGGAGAATACTTTGACAACACTGTTACTGTAGCAAAAACCCTGGGAGCCTGATTTTTTTTTTGTGTCTTCTTTTGTTTACTAAAAAAAAACTTTGGCATTAGATTTATACTCATCAAAATCATGGTATTCTTCTCAATTTTAATGCCAAGAGTGAAGGTAGTTGGTCTACCTCTCAAATTTGATAGGCCTTCACAAAATTTTAGGCAAATTGGTGGTTTTCTGGGCTTTATATGTCTGTGCGCTGCGTGCACTACCCAGTGCACCGCACGCATTACCCAGTGCGCCACGCAAACTACCCAGTGCGCCGCACGCTCTGAGTGTGTCGCACCAATGGAATTTTTACACTATGAACCGGCTCCCAGTGCGCCACGCATAATGAGTGCGTCACGCCTCTTTGCGTGTGCACCGCGCACTCATAATTTCACCATGAATTGCTTGCAGGGATAGGGAAAGGATTAAGTAGTGGTTTTAGGGTGGGTTTCTTAGGAAGAATGGTCAAGGGGAGATGAGAAAGATGATGGGTGAGGGGAGAAGGGGAGTGGAGTGAAACCTTGGTGCCATCATCACATTTTTGCAACCCCAGCCATCATTTTCTTGGTGATTTCTTTCATGTTTGACCTTGTGCTTTTGGGTGACATTTAAACATCTCATAAACACCATATCAATGACAAAATTTATGGAGAAGAGGTGTACATAGGGCCTACCTCTTGTTTTGCTAGTCTTCACCAAGACTTGAAGCGGTTTGGCAATTTTTTATGCCCCAGGCTATGTGCGTCGCACGCCAAGCCCAGTGCGCCATACGCTGGGTGTGCGTCATGCCTTTGTAGCTTTCCCACTACGGGTTGGCAGCGTGTGTACTGCGCCCTCTTTGTGCGCCGCGCTCCTTGGTGTATGCGCCGCACCCTCGAAATCCAACTCTCACTCCCTCAAACACTCACGATTTCGCTTTCTCACCTTTGAAATGCTTTCTTCAAGTCTTGCAAGAGCACAATGGCTGTGATTTGGGCAAAACATGTATTTATAGCCTTGAAGGAGATGGGTTTGATTTTTTCTTCCTTGAAAACCCACTTTCAAATGTTTTGTGTTTTGCACTTTTTTCATTGACTTTAAAACACCCTGATTTTCATTTTTCTCTGAAATTATGGCTCTCCTGATGGGATTTTTGGCATTTCTTTGTGGGGACTATGTGACTGGGCATTTGGCCATAGAAACCATGACTACATCTGAAAAATCAACTTGTGCATTTTTGGAAAATTTTATCATAAATGACCTTGTTCGACTTTTCTTCAAAACAGAGTTTTGAAGAAGAGTCAATGTCTCTTCAGCTAATGATGAATCTTTCTGGACCATAGCTATATAAGGTCTTCCACTGGCCTGCATGGCTCATTCTAGACATGTCTTTTCACAGACCAATTTGAGGGTTTCCTAGACACAATCATAAAAAATGACTTTGTCCTGTAATATGACCAGACCTTGACTATCATGAATTTCAGTGATTATGGACCAAGACCTGAACCAACAGGAGCCAGACATGAGGGAAAATGACTAACAAGACTTTCTCCGTCAGATCCTGGCATGTCCCTAGTGAAATGCAAACTGGAAGAGTGGAGCGGGACACCTAATCATGAAATGCATAAAGAGTTTTCATCCTTGACGGAGGACTCGACCAGACCGAATCTAACACAAAAAACATGTGACAGGGGATTTAACTCATCCATCACATACACACACATTATAGGTAAACAATACAAAGATACACAAAATCCATATAAGACACATATTTCCATTATATACATAATTCGATTACAGTCTAAGGCATCTCATCCTTACTCACAAACTCTCTTGTAGTGACATTGTATCCAACCTCTCTTATATATCTTTCATACAACACAAAATCTATTTATATGTGAAATTACAAAGGCGTGGATCATCTAAGATACACAATTTCCTCCCACAATCACTCAATCAACCCCTAAATCTCTCTATTCGCATACATGGCAGAGAATTACATTTAATAAAGTCTTCTAAAGACTTATGAAATCCATCAATTTAGCTCTGTTTTAACATAATTTTCCCTGGTTTACCATGATTTTCCATGTTCCCTCTTTCACAACTCAAAATATCAATTTTCATTAAGGGTGGTCTAATGCTCCTACATCACTAAGAAGCCCTTGTCAATATTGAAGTTGGGGCATAGATACATGGAAAGCAACCTTTATATGAGAATTATTTTATTTGAGTAAGGGAAAAACAAATATAACTTAAGGTTGTAGTAGTGGTTCAATAAAATAATTCATTCTATTTGGTTGCAGTGACTATGCGTAAAAGTTGCAACAATTGATGATTAACATTGCAAGAGCTATGATTTGGCGATGTAGCATTTGCTACTTGGAATAAAACAAATTATATATAAAGGAAAACATGTATATTAAGAGATCATTATACGTGACAAGTCCTTGTCAATATTGAAGTTGTGGCATAGATACATGGCATCAAAATTTATATGATAATTCTTTTATTTTAGTAGGGGAATAGAAATTGTAACTTAAGGTTGCAGTAGCAGTTCCATAAAAACCTTTCTTGTATCTAGTTGTAGGAATTGTGCATTGAAGTTGCAAAAATTGTGGCTGGAGGTTGTATGATCTAGGTGGATATTGGTGGCCACCCACCTATTCCCCTTGGATCGTATCATTGTTTCTTTCAGTTTTTTAGTTTCCTTATTTGTAGCACAATTTGCTATTTTTGGCAGTTTTTTGGGTCTTGAACTTCCGGAGCTGTTTTGAGGCCCTCAACAATTTTTTGTGGGAAAAACTAGGACCAAAATGGGTCGTAGATCAATGTTGGTCATTCAAAAGTTGTATTCCTTGGATATATATTTCTAACAAGCTATTGTGCTCATAAAACAAAGATTGTATGCCAAAGTTATGACCTCGGGAAGTTGATGTACCAATTTACCCAAACGAGGTCCGTAGTTTGGCGTTTCATCTCCTAGGGTTAGGATTTCGGATTTTTATGGTTTTCCATTATTTCTCAATATAAATTCGCCTTTGACCCTCATTGTAATAGAGTTGAGAAGCATTTAGCTACCACATCTCTTCTCAGAGATAAGATACCTTCACCCGAGCTAGTCTTATTTCCATTATGTTTGTAAGCATATTTTAGTATTTGATATTAATGAAATGAAGTGCTATTTCTACCGCACCTTGGTATTATGCTTATATTTGTAATTTGTTGTGTTCCCATTTAAATATGGATCATTGTAGGAGCTGTGACTTGGGGATGCAACATCTACAAATTAGAATTATATATATATATATATATATAATATATATTATAATTATAGCGATCATTATACCTAAGAAGTCCTTGTCAATATTGAATTTGTGGCATAGATACATGGTGAAAACCTTTATACAGGAATTCTTTTATTTGATTAAAAAACAATGGTTCCATAAAAATTTCTTGTATTGAGTTGTAGTAATTGTGTGTTAAAGTTGCGACAAGTTGTAGCTTGGGGATGCAACATCTATGACTTCGAATAAAAAGTTTATATATAATATATATATATATTACTATATTTACTATATTTATTATTATGTGTTTTTATCTTTTAACCAGTATGATAAAAAAAATCACCTAGTCACAAGTGTGGGGGCATCTAGAAAGGTATGGAGACTAATCCATTCAAAAGATAGATGGCGTAAACACCCAACTCGATGTCTAGTTTTTGAATTTGGAAAACAGATAACAAGATATCCACACCAAAATAGATTATCAAACTTTGCAAACGGACATTCGCCTACAAATTCCAATTTTCTTCTCTCTTAATCAATTGTAGCACCATGTTTGGCTTTGATCATGGCTAACCCTTGCTTTGAAATCAATGACAAACCTCTCAACAACACAATGAAAACTACAAATATCCTTTCCAAAATTATAAATCTCGATTTGTCCAAGGCATTTGATAGGGAAATTGGATGTACTTAATACTCACTATTCTTTGCTCTATTTTTATTAGAGTTTTCTCAAATGGATTGACATTGTGTAAGATCATCATATTTATAGGTAATTATCAATTGGGTCAAGATTTATATTTTTCAAATCATCTAGGATACTATGATGCAAGTTTTCACCTCATCTAATTTATTTATTATTATTATTAATGAGGACTTCAACAATTCTAGAAGGTAGTAAGAGGAAGTTTATAATCCATTAACAAATGCTACTATTTTGATCACTCACACATTAACATATGCCATTGTTTATACACCTTTTATTGGTGGATGATGTTATTCTATTTCATGTGGCCTATTCTAAATAGGCCTAGTATGTGAAGCCTCATTAGAGCTCTAAACTCATTTGGGGTTGCATTGGGAACAAAAGTAAACTACACGTCTACCATGTCTTTTAATGATTTGAAAGATATGTTTGAAAGAGAAATCAACCAAGTTCACCCATTTCAAATACTTGAGATTTATGCTAAGATTTAATGACTATAGGTATGACTATTGGTTCTTTCCATATCAAAAAGTCAAGAAAATAATCACAAGATGTTTATCTTTGGGTGCTACATTAACCTTAGTAGAGTCCATACCAGGATATTGGCATGCCCTAACTTATATTACTCTTGGTATCTTGGGAAATATAGAAAAGAAATTGTTTCATTTTGTGTAGAAGGAAAGGAAAAGCAAAGGAGGCATCCCTATAGTTAAATGGAAATGGATTTTCAAGCCAAAAATAATGGGGGGTTGGATACTAAAAAATTTTCATTATTTAGGGAAAGCCTGCAGTAGATTCTAGAGATTGCAATAGAATATTCAAAATGGAATTATCAAAAGTTGAATGTTACAACTACCACTAACATGGTCACTATGCCCGAGACTTCCCAAAAAAGAAAGATACTACAAGGTACAACTTCAACAACAATAGGTTTAATGATAGAAGAAGAGGAGATGAGAGAATAAGTAGAGATGATAGAATAAGAATAGATGCTCCTCATGGTCATGAAGATTAAGGTTATGATCCGCAAAAGTGATCAAGGAACTCAAGGATGGAAATAATGTTGGTTCTAATCAATCTGAATCTATTATTATTTTTTCTCTTTCTAGTTATTCTCCTCTAGATTCATGTGATAGTTCGTTGGTAGCTAATGGGGCCTCTCGACATTTCTATCAATATCATGAAGTTCTCTCAAATTTGGTTGAGAGGGCGACTAATATAAAGGTCATCCTTGGAAACAATTCCAATTATCCTATGAAAGGCTCTGGTTCTATTAAATTTCATTTCAACTATGAGGAAACCATTATTCTTCATGATGTGATGTATGTTCCAGGACTAAAGATGAACCTTGTATCTATATATTCTTTTTAAGACAAAGGAATGATATTTACCTTCATAAGGGGAAAGGTCCTCAAATAGCCTTTGGAATCTGCATGAGGGATGCTTCACCTTGGGATATAGAATTGAATGGCTCTATAGAGCCAATGGAAGACTGTTGTGAGAAATGGTACATGATAACAATAATCAATGTGAGTTATGGAACTAAACATTTTGTCACCTGCATTATGAAGCCCTATCCAAAGTTAGAAGGATGGTTTCTAGGATGCCTAAATTTCAAACTAACCATGATGGAGTATGTTCGAGTTTTTCTAGTGGATAGAAGTTAATGGGACCATTCCCCTCCAATAAAAGTAAGACCAATGATATTATATAGCTCATCCATTTTTATTTATGTAGTCACACACAAGTAAAATCTCTAGGTGGCCATCTATGTTATATAATCGTTGTATATGACTTCTCCCAAAAGACATGAATTTTCTACTTGAAGCACAAGGATGAAGAATTTGATATGTTATAGAACTTCAAGGAACTAATAAAGAATGAAAAAGGAAAAATGATCAAGGTCTTCAAGTCTTTCAATGATGGATAATATAATCCTCATGAGTTCATTGCAAGAAGGCTAGAATTAAGAGGGAGACCATCGTACCTTATAATCCTGAAGAAAATGGTGTGGCTGAAAGAAAGAATAGGAATATCATGGAGGCTTCTCGAGCCATGTTGCATGATCAAAATATGAAAAAATTTCTTTGGGGATAAGCCACTAACACAGTGATATATTTTCAAAACATGACTCCTCATCAAGCCCTGTGTGACAAGACTCTCGAAGAAGTGTTCATAGCTGTGAGGTCCAATGTTGGACATTTGAGGATATTTGGTTGCCCCATGTATTTTCATGTGCCAAAGGAAAAGAATAAGCCACTGAAAATAAAGGTATGTTTGTTGGCTATTGTGATAATTCTAAAATGTTTAGAATATATGTGATGACTCAAAGGAATATTGAGTTCAACAAAGATGTGACTATCGATGAAGATGTTTCCCTTGGAAAGGAAAGGGATATTGCACATCCTCTTGTTGAGAAGAACGATGATGATGTGGACCTTCTAGATGGCCCTTATGTGCCAAAACTAGAGAAAGAAGTTGTTGATGATCCCATGGAGGCTATATACCTCTCGGATCCTCCTCCATGGGATCCCCCCCCTCTAAAGGGACCTAGTTTGCTTTGTGACACATTACGAGATGTTGAATGACACGATGTTTCTAGAGGAACCTTTAGAGAAAGAAAGAAGCCATGCCAATACTAGGGTATTTTGTAGCTATGAGCACCATCATACAGACTAAGCCTCCGACTTTTGAAGAAGCAATGAAAGAGAAGGTTTGGAAGGATTTCATGGCTAAAACGTATCATTTGATTATGAAGAATGATGTGTGGGATGTTGTTTCAAGACCTAAAGGAAAATTTATCGTAACCTTTAAATGGCTATATAAGGTTAAGAATGGAGTTCATGGAAGTATTGAGAAATGTAAAGTGAGGTCAATGGCTATAGGTTTCTTCTAAAAAGATAGAGAAGATTACGATGGTATATTTGCACCAGTTTCCGACTATATCACTATTACTTTCTTCATGGCATACTGCATGAAGAAGTATTAGCTGAGCAACCATTGGGATTTGAAGTACATGATAGGAAGATTCACATCTGCAGGTTGAAGAAGGTGCTATATGATTTGAAGCAAGGCCTAAGATATTGGTAGTGATCCTTTGATGCTCGAGTGTAAGAGGTAGATGACCTCTGAGTTTGAAATGAAAGATCTTGGTTTGATGCATTACTTCCTAGGATTAAAAGTGTGGAAAAATCCCGGACATATTTTCCTTTCTCAAGAAAACGTTGTTGTGAAATTGGTGGAAATATTTGGTATGGGAAAATGTAAGTCCATGAAAAAACTGATGGAGATAAAATTCAAGAAGTTATGTGGAGGTGTTGTTAAAACTGGCCTTTTGAATCCCTTTAAGTATCTATAATTGATTAGGGCATTGAAGTTCCTCATGAACACCCATTCAGACATATGCTTTGCAGTTAACTATTCGATTCAATTGATGGCTGAGTCCCTTCATGCACACTAGTTTTTTTCCAAGCATGTCCAGATATATTTGCATGGGATGGTTAACCTTTATCAAAGATCTATTGTAAGATATGTGAGATTTCATGGGTACGCTGAGGTCCACTAGGGTCAATTTTGGGGTTAAAAGGCCAACTTTTGGTGCTAAAGGCCCAAGCTTTGTATAAAGAATATGAAGTCTTTGCAATTTGTGGTCATTGAGTGCAAAGATGTAAATAGTCAAAAAGGGTTCTTGCCCATACTTTGGGTAGCTTGTTCAGCTTCATGAGATCCTCCCTTGGTCCGCGGGCCATGGGAATGTATAAAAAGGGAGTCTTAGAAGAGTCTAATGCTATTCTTAGTTTAGTTCTAAGTAAGTTTTGGGTGATCGATCAATGTAATGGGTTTGTGAGAGCTAAGAGTGAAGCATCTTAGCATAGGAAGAGGCTTTGTAGTTGAGTGTGAAAAGGCCTAGGGTAGAAGTCCATAGCTGAGTGCACGGACCCCTGTAGCTATGTGTGCAGGGAAGTTAGAGTCTGTACTGGAGATCTGAACCATCAATAAAGAGAATTATTTTGGAGATATCTGTATATGAGATATTTTACTTCTGTTATGAATGTTTGCAATTATGTTATGTTGAATATTGGGTTTATGATTTACTACTATATTGATGTGTGAATCTATGTGTTTTACTTTGTCATATGAATGCAAGTAAGAATATATGTTTACACGAAGATACTCATAATGCATGTTGAAGTTAACCAATACTTAAGGTAATCGAAGTAGACACAAAAGTAAGAATAATTACAGAGGTGCGTAAGAGTTTAAATTGACTATTTAGGGTCTGCGAAGGTTTCAAAGCCAGATAAGAAATGTTCATTGATAAGCCCTACAGGGCTTATAGTTCTACGCGAAGGAAGGGTTAGGGTATTAAAACGACATCACAAATATCTCAGGGTGTGGAAACTTGGTTACTGCATCCCCTCGTAATGCTTCAGGTGAGACTTCAGTCCACACTCCGCAGAGTGAGAATCTACATTTATATAATTTCTTAATTTTCTATTTAAATTGTTTTTAAATATATAAATAAATTAATTGTTAAAAAATTAATAATTTAAATCTTTAATTTCAACCAATTTGGACAAAAATTAATTTAAAAATAAATAAATTAACACCTTGTCTTGTAAATGCTATTCATTGATAGCTGCATTAATCATTTAAGTAAATGTAGAGCATGATAATTGGTTTAAAATCACAATTTGCAATTATAGAAATAACAGGTTTATCCCACGCCTTTAGCATTGTTAAATGTCATTACAGGTAGATGTGTCCCCATTTTATTAATTACATAAATAAATATTTTTAATATTTTGAAGGAACAGGGATTTTTTTCACAAATGCCCACTTATACTAATTCTCCATATAAAACTAGAGAATTTTCAATTGCAAAAGATCTACTGCCAGAAACAAATTGCTAAGCTTCAAGAGTTTTTCTCTGAAACCCTCACAATGCTATAAGCAGTTGTACTCCTTTGCTATAAGTAGTTGTACTCCTTTTACTGTTTCTTCTTGTTACTTCAAAAGGAGAAAAGCCATGAAATCATCTACGACAACAGATTATTAAAACTCATACACTCAAAGAAGCCCTGTGAGATCCACATTCCAGCGTTCGTATCTTCGGCTTCATACAATAATAATATTTTCTATAAAATCGACGTGTCTTTTATGAAAAAAATAAAAAATCATTTAGCATAAAGAGTCAAAATACATAATACAAATGTTAGAACCTTACACAACTTCACTCACAAAGAGAGGGAGGATCGATCTCTCGATCAAAATTCTCCTTCTCCCAGACCCTGAGATTTAAAGAATGCAGAAATAAAATTGACGACAGATATCGCTCCGACCCAACCTTGGTATAAACAGGTATGCTATTGCACTCTATTGAGCTGAGATTATCTTACTCCTGCTCTCCTGCCTCTGCTGCTTCTACTGCCTCTACACCCTCTGCTGCTTCTACTACCTCACACTCTGGTTCTTCACCACACCAACAACAACAGCAAAACTTTCTCTGTTTTTACTATTTTATACATTCTCATGCCTTTGTCCATTCGTTTCCGCTTACTCAATGACTCTTTGGCTTCCTCCTCGCTCGCTTGAGCTTCGGCTTCCTCAACACTCGCTCGACCTTCTGGCTTCCCTCCTCCATTTGCTTTAGCTTCCTCATGTTTACCTTTGATTGATGTGCTGAAAATATAATGTCATCGCGGAAAAGGTTGGTGTTTCAGCAATGGAGAAATTGGTGCTTCAGCAAATTTTCTCCAAGTATTTCAACAATGTT
The DNA here is from genome assembly GCA_000404065.3 of Pinus taeda. Classification (NCBI taxonomy): domain Eukaryota; kingdom Viridiplantae; phylum Streptophyta; class Pinopsida; order Pinales; family Pinaceae; genus Pinus; species Pinus taeda. The sequence goes on along the minus strand of APFE031106478.1, from coordinate 42,117 downwards.
CTTCACGGAAAAGGTTGGTGTTTCAGCAGTGGAGAAATTGGTCTTTCAGCAACTTTTCTCCAACTTTTTCAATAGTGTTCAATAGATACAACAGCCTTCACCAACGTTCACTAGCAAATTCATACAACGCTTAACTGCCTCTACTCCTCTTGGCCCCTCTTGGCTCCGATGGCTCTGTCTCCTTCCTTGAATATTGCCATATTGACATCAATGACAATCTGTGTCCAACAATCTCCCCCTTTGTTATTGATGGAAATATTCTTCTTCTCTCTCCCCCTTTGACATCAATGGCAAAGGAATGCATACAGAATCCCCCTGTCAACTTGATCCCCCTGTCCTGCTACATCTTTATGAATGAATTTGAGTGATGATAAAGAAATAACCCCCATCTTTTGACATAGATGTTCGAATGCTTCTCGAGGAAGAGGTTTTGTGAAAATATCATCTATCTGCTCCTAAAAACTGATATATTCCAGGACAATGTTTTGTTCAGCTACTTGCTCACGGATGAAATGATACTTGATTGGTATGTGTTTGGTTCTTGAGTGCATCACTGGATTTTTGCTGAGACTGATAACACTTGTGTTATCACAATAGATAGTAATTGGTTGATCTGTACATATGTCGAGATCTTTTAGAGCTTATTTCATCCATAGTATCTTGGTACAACAGTCTGTTGCAGCAATATAATCAGCTTCGGCTGTGGATAATGATATGGATGACTGTTTTTTGCTGAGCTAGGATACCAAACAGTCTCCTAGGAAAAATGCATTTCCACTAGTACTTTTCCGATCATCTATACTTCCAGCCCAATCAGCATCAGTGTATGCAGTTACAGTCAGTGTTGAGTTCTTTGGGTACCAAAGAATGAAATCAGAAGTTCCCTTCAAATATCTTAGAATTATTTTTACAACTACTAAATGGGATTGTTTCTGAGTAGAATGAAATCTTCCCACCATTCCTACTGCTTGCATTATGTCAAGTCGTGTAGCTGTTAAGTATAGAAGGGCTCCAATCATTGACCTGTAATGAGTTGCATCCACTAGAGGGGAGACATCATCTTTGCTCAGTTTGCAATTTGTGGTCATAGGTGTGCTCATGGGTGCACAGTCCTCCATTCCATATTTTTTTGAGCATGTCTTTTAGATATTTGGTTTGAGATATACACAATCCTGCTCTAGTTTGAGATATTTGAAGTCCAAGGAAGTGGGACAGCTCTCCTATTATTGACATCTCAAACTCTTTTGACATTTTTTGAGAAAATTCATGGCTCATTTCATCATTATTACTAGCAAAAATCAGATCATCGACATAAACAAGAGCAGCTAGTAACTTACCTTGATCTGTCTTTATGTATAGATTACTTCTAGCCACTCCCTTTTTGAAACATTTTTGTTGTAGTTAGTGATCCAATCTTGCATACCAAGCTCTAGGAGCCTGTGCCAATCCATATAAAGCCTTTTTCAGCTTACAGACTAGGTCCTTTCCTGTTGTCAGATCAAAACCTTATGGCTGCTCCATGTAGACTTCCTCTTCAAATTCCCCTTATAGAAATGTTGATTTCACGTCCATTTGATAGATTTTGAATCCTTTTCAGCAAGCAAATGATAAGAACATCCTTATAGCTTCCATATGGGCCGCTAGTGCAAATGTCTCTTCAAAGTCAATTCCTTCAATTTTTGAATAGCCTTTGCAGACAAATCTTGCCTTGTTTCTAATAACCTGTCCTTCCTCATTCATTTTATTTTTGAACACCCATTTGGTTCCTATTATGTTTTTGTCCTTTGGATGAGGTACCAACTCCCATGTCTTGTTCTTCTCAATTTGGGACATTTCTTCTTCCATGGAATTTACCCAATGAGGATCCTTACTTGCTTCTGTAAATGCTTCTGGTTCTATCATAGATAGGAGGGCAATGAATTTTCTCTTGGGTGAGGTTGTTATCCTTCTTCGGGTTTGCACACCTTCATCTCTATTGCTAATGATCTGTTCTTCTGGATGATATCTTTCGACATACTTCATCTTTGAAGGGGTATGAGGTGGTTCTCTTTTCTCTTCTTCTTCTTCCTCATCTATCTCCTCTTCTTTAGGTTCTTCTTCTTCAATGAGAAATTCATCTTCATGTTCTTCAATTTCCTTTACTGGAAGTTCTTCATCAACCTTTACATCAATTCTTTCCACTATTTTCTTCAGTCGATAATTGTAGCACTTGTAAGCCTTTCTCTGTGTAGAGTATCCAAGAAATATCCCTTCATCAACCCGAGATTCAAACTTTCCTGGTGAACCATCATTTATTTTTATGAAGCACTTGCTTCCAAAAATCTTGAAATACTTCACAGAATCAAGTCTTCTATTCCATAGCTCATAAGGATTTTTTTCACAATTTGGTCTTAATTGGGTTTGATTCAGTGTATAGACACCTGTCCCTACTACTTCTCTCCAAAATCTAGCCTATAAATCTACTGCTAATAGCATAGTTCTTGCCATTTCTTGGACTGTTCGGTTTCTTCTTTCAACTACCCCATTTTGCTGAGGTGTTATAGTAGCTGAGAATTCTCTTTTAATTCCATGAATGTTACAGAACTCACTAAACTCGTTTCATGTGAATTCTCCTCCTCTATCTGTTCTGAGGCACTTAATTTTTGAATTTTTTTTCATTTCCTACAAGGGCTTTAGATTCTTAAAACACTCAAAAGTTTCAGATTTGTACTTTATGAAATATATCCACATCATTCTAGTATAATCATCAACAAATAACACAAAGTACCTTTCTCCTTGGAGTGCTTGATTTCTAGTTGGTCCACACACATCAGCATGGATGATCTCCAAGGGCTTCGATGTATAGTGTTCCTTTGTCTTGTGGCTGGTTCTGGTCTGCTTTCCATGTTGACAAGGACCACATACTCCTTGATTTGGTTTGAATAGCTTTGGGACGTCTGGTACAACTTTGATCTTGCTGATATTGATCAGATTTTCAAAGCTTGTATGTCCAAGTCACTTGTGCCACGACCAACTCTCATCTGTCTGACTCACGTAGCATTTATTTTCTTGAATCTTGTTTAGTATGTAAATGTTGTCTGGTGCTCTCACCCCTTTTGCCACAAGTTTCTCTGAGGCAGAGTTCCTTATTTCAGAGTCTTTGGTGCTGAAAACAACCTTATGTCCTTGATCATAGATTTGGATGACACTCAGAAGGTTGTGTTTGAGTCCGTTAACTAGTAGAGCATCTTGAGGTTTTCCTTTTCCATTGATCAGAGTAACTATTCCTCTTCCTGCAATTCTGCCTGATCCGCTTCCAAAGGACACATTCGCTTCCTTTTTTATTAGTGAGACAAACTTCCTTCTGTCTCCTATCATATCTCTGGAGCACCCACTATCTACAAACCACTGGTTTTCATTATTTTGAGCATATAGAGCCAGGTCGCATTTGTCCATGTTGGAGTTCTTGCTACTTGTCTTTCTTCCTTTGAGTGGGCAATCTTGTTCATAGTGTCCATTATTGTAGTAGAAAGAGAAAATCAGATCAAATTTGGTAAAGGGATCAAATGGATTGAACGTTTTGATTTGTCCCTGCCCTTTGGGGGCATATGAGTTGATTATTCTGTCCTTTAGATTTGTCTTTTCACTTCTGCGAGCCATACAATGTCTGGCTTGATGACCGAAGTTTTTACAGTGAAAGCAGTGTCCAAGAAAGATGGTTTTGTACTTGTTGAAGCAACCATGATTTGAGTTGATTTCCATCCTTGGAGTTACTCCTCCCTCGTTCTTCGGATTTGCGATGGGCCCTTGGTGGAGTACAATTTTGTATTTGCTATAGTGTCCATGATTCGACTCCACATTCTTCTTTGGAGTAATTCTCTCTTCATTCTTGGGGTCTGGGATGCACTTTTGATAGCATACTTTTTCATCTTTTGGATTGCAGGAAAGTGCATCGGCATAGCTTTTCACACTATTCTTAGTGCTTGAGGATTCTCCTTTGAAACCTATTCCAGACTTGTCATGTTGAGGTTTTTGATTTTTCAGAGTAGTCTCAAGTATTTGAGAGCTTTTACAATCCTTTTTAATTTGCTCCAACTCCTTTCTGAAAGACACTATTTCGGCCTCGCGTTCTTCACAAGTCTCTTCTTTTTCTTTAAGCTTTGCTTCCAAGAGATCTTCTCCTTCTTATTTCCTCGTTTTCCACTTTGAGAGAAATGATTTTGTTCTATAGTTTCTCATTTTCTTTAATGGTGATTATTAACAGTTCATCTACATTTCCTTCCATCCTTGAGTCATCATCATCTGCCAGTGCCATGAATAATTCTTCTTGGCTTTCATCATGATCACTTTCCTCATCTGATTTCTTTTTGATGACCATAAAATCATCCTCATCAGACTCATCTTTCTTAGAGAAGAAGTTTTTCTTATTGAACCCTTTCTTTTTATGTGCCATTCTTTTAGAATTTCCTTCATCATCACTGTCACGTTGATGATGACATTTTGTTTCATAATGACCTGTTTTACCACATTTAAAATATATAAGAGGATACTTTCCTTTAAGCTTAGATCCTCTCTTCAGCTTCCGTACAAATTGAGCCAATTCGGATTCCACATCTGACTCATCACTACAGTCATTCCTTTCTTTCCCCTTCTTTGACATTGAGACCTTGAATGCTACATCTTTGGAGCTTGGGCCACCTTTCCTCATTTCATAGGCAATGAGAATTCCATGGAGTTCATCCATTTTGAGGGTATCTAGATCCTTTTCTTCTTCTATAGCACTTATTTTGGAGTCAAATCTATCTGGAAGAGACCTTAATACCTTTTCAACAATGATACTTTCTTCAACTTTTTCGTCCAATCCTTTCAGGGAATTTACCACTTCAGCTACTCGGAGGAGGTATGATGCAATGTCTTCTTCATCTTCCATCATCAAACTTTCAAATTGTCTTCGATGTGTTTGACGCTTTTCCTTTTTTACTTTTGAGTCTCCATCGTACAAGCTAACTAGCTTCTCCCATTTCTTTGGCAGATCTACAGTGCATGATTTTTGTAAACTCAGAATCAGTGATTCCACTAGTGATGGAGTTCATGGCCTTTGCATTTGTGATATAGGCTTTCCTCTTGTCTTGGTCCATTGGAAGAGTGGTAGTCGTTTTGTATTCATTTTGAACAAAATGCCAGACCTCAGATCCAAGAGACATTAAGTAGTAGGTCATTCTTTTCTTCCAGAAACCAAAGTTAGTGCCATCCAACAAAGGAGGTCTTCTTGATGCTTTGTGATTTCTCATCATGGCTGCAGATCCTTCTTCAAGCTGTTAGGCTATTATGAAGCAGCCTGCTCTGATACCAATTGTTGGAAATAATGAGAGGGGGGTGAATAAATATTTCTTATTATTTATTTTTTATTTTTTTAATTGTTCTAGTGATTTCCAACAACATATATATATATATATGTGTATGTATATACAGAACACAGAAATCAACAGCTAAAATTAATGCTTTTATTAAAACTCAAGATAGTGCAATGAAATAAATATAGTATAAGTATAAATTTGTGAATAGTTGCCAAGCTCCAACTTGGACTTCAGTGAGGCTCCAACCTCCAGAGCACCAACTCTATTTTGCAGTGGTTTTGCACTTAGGAGCACCTACCCCCAATGACTTCAGTCTAGTTCAGTTCTGAGGCTCCAACCTCTTAGGCTCCAACCTCTTGGGCTCCAACACAACCTTGGGATAAACAGGTATGCTGTTGCACTCTATTCAACTGAGATTGTCTTACTCCTGCTCTCCTGCCTTTGTTGCTTCTATTGCCTCTACACCCTCCACTGCTTCTACTACCTCACACTCTGGTTCTTCACCACAGCAAAAGCTACAACAATTCTCTGTTTTTACTGTTTTATACATTCCCATGCCTTTTTCCATTCGTTTCTGCTTACTCAAAGGCTCTTTGGCTTCCTCCTCGCTCGCTTGAGCTTTGGCTTCCTCAACACTCGCTCGACGTTCTGGCTTCCCTCCTCCATTCGCTTTAGCTTCCTCATGTTTACCTTCGATTGATGTGCTGAAAATATAATGTTGTCACAGAAAAGGTTGGTGTTTCAGCAATGGAGAAATTGGTGTTTTAGCAAATTTTCTCCAAGTATTTCAACAGTGTTCGTCGCGGAAAAGGTTGGTGTTTCAGCAATGGAGAAATTGGTGTTTCAGCAACTTTTCTCCAACCTTTTAAATAGTGTTCAACAACTACAACAGCCTTCACCAGCATTCACAAACAACTTCATACAACACTTAACTACCTCTACTGCTCTTGGCTCCGATGGCTTTGTGTGCTCCTCTTCTTTGGCTTTGTCTCCTTCCTTGAATATTTCCATATTGAAATCAATGAAAATCTATGTCCAACAATCTTCCCCTTTGTTATTGATGGAAATATTCTTCTGCTCTCTCCCCCTTTGACATCAATGGAAAAAGAATGCATACAGACTCCCCCTGTCAACCTGCCCCCCCTATCCTGCTACATCTTTATGAATGAACTTGAGTGATGATAAAGAAATAAACCCCATCTTTTGACGCATATGTTTGAATGCTTCTCGAGGAAGAGGTTTTATGAAAATATCAGCTATGTACTCCTTAGTACTGATATATTCTAGGACAATGTTTTGTTCAACTACTTGCTCATGGAGGAAATGATACTTGATTGGTATGTGTTTGGTTCTTGAGTGCATCACTGGATTTTTGTTGAGTCTGATAGCACTTTTGTTGTCACAATAGACGGTAATTGATTGATCTGTACATATGTCGAGATATTTTAGAGCTTCCTTCATCCATAGTATTTGAGTACAACAGTCAGCTGCAGCAATATACTCAGCTTCGGCTATGGATAATGATATGGATGACTATTTTTTGCTGAGCCAGGATACCAAACAGTCTCCTAGGAAGAATGCATTTCCACTAGTACTTTCCGATCATCTATATTTCCATCCCAATCAGCATCGGCGTATGCAGTTACAGTTAGTGTTGAGTTCTTTGGGTATCAAAGACCGAAATCAGAAGTTCCCTTTAGATATCTGAGAATTCGTTTTACAACTAAAAAATGGGATTGTTTGGGAGCAGATTGAAATCTTCCCACCATTCCTATTTCTTGCATTATGTCTGGTCGGGTAGCTGTTAAGTATAGAAGGGCTCCGATCCTTGACCTGTAATGAGTTGCATCCACTAGAGGGGAGTCATCATCTTTGCTTAGTTTGCAGTTTGTGGTCATAGGTGTGCTCATGGGTGCACAGTTCTCCATTCCATATTTTTTGAGCATGTCTTTTAGATATTTGGTTTGAGATATACACAATCCTGCTCTGGTTTGAGATATTTGAAGTCCAACGAAGTGGGACAAATCTCCTATCATTGACATCTCAAACTCTTTTGACATGTTTTGAGAAAATTCATGGCTCATTTCATCATTATTACTAGCAAAAACAAGATCATTAACATAAACAAGAGCAGCTAGTAACTTACCTTGATCTATCTTTATGTATAGATTACTTCCAGCCACTCCCTTTTTGAAGCCTTGTTGTTGTAGGTAGTGATCCAATCTTGCATACCAAGCTCTAGGAGCTTGTTTCAATCCATATAAAGCCTTTTTCAACTTACAGACTAGGTCCTTTCCTGCTGTCAGATCAAAACCTTCTGGCTGCTCCATGTAGACTTCCTCTTTGAGTTCCCCATTTAGAAATACTGATTTCATGTCCATTTGATAGATTTTGAATCCTCTTGAGCAAGCAAATGCTAAGAACACCCTGATAGCTTCCATACGGGCCACTGGTGCAAATGTCTCTTCAAAGTCAATTCCTTTAATTTGTGAATAGCCTTTGAAGACAAGTCTTGCCTTGTTTCTAATAACCTTTCCTTCCTCATTCATTTTATTTTTGAACACCCATTTGGTTCCTATTATGTTTTTTTCCTTTGGACAAGGTGCCAGCTCCCATCTCTCGTTCTTCTCAATTTGGGACATTTCTTCTTCCATGGATTTTACCCAATGAGGATCCTTACTTGCTTCTGCAAATGTTTCTAGTTCTATCATAGATAGGAGGGCAATGACTTTTCTCTTGGGTGAGGTTGTTATCCTTCTTCGGGTTTGCACACCTTCATCTCTATCACCAATGATCTGTTCTTCTAGATGATATCTTTCGACATACTTCTTCTTTAAAGGGGTATGAGGTGGTTCTCTTTTCTCTTCTTCTTCTTCCTCATCTATCTCCTCTTCTTTAGGTTCTTCTTCTTCAATGAGAAAGTCATCTTCATGTTCTTCAATTTCCTTTACTGGAAGTTCTTCATCAACCTTTACATCAATGCTTTCCACTATTTTCTTCAGCCGATAATTGTAGCACTTGTAATCCTTGCTCCGTGTAGAGTATCCAAGAAATATCCCTTCATCAACCCAAGAATCAAACTTTCCTGGTGAACCATCATTTATTTTTATGAAGCACTTGCTTCCAAAAATCTTGAAATACTTCACAGAAGAAAGTCTTCCATTCCATAGCTCATAAGGAGTTTTTTCATTATTTGGTCTTAATTGAGTTCGATTCAGTGTATAGACAGCTGTCCCTACTGCTTCTCTCCAGAATCTAGGCTGTAAGTCTGCTGCTTATAGCATAGTTCTTACCATTTCTTGGACTGTTCGGTTTCTTATTTCAACAACCCCATTTTGCTGAGTTGTTCTGGCAGCTGAGAATTCTCTTTTAATTCCGTGAATGTTACAGAACTCAATAAACTCCTTTGATGTGAATTCTCCTCCTCTATCTGTTCCGAGGCACTTAATTTTTGAATCTTTTTCATTTTCTACAAGGGCTTTTAGATTCTTAAAACACTCAAAAGTTTCATATTTATACTTTATGAAATATATCCACATCATTCTAGTATAATCATCGAGAAATAACACAAAGTACCTTTCTCCTTCGAGTGCTTGATTTCTAGTTGGCCCACACACATCAGCATGGATGATCTCCAAGGGCTTCGATGTATAGTGTTCCTTTGTCTTGTGGCTAGTTCTGGTCTGCTTTCCATGTTGACAAGGACCACATACTCCTTGATTTGGTTTGAATAGCTTTGGGATGTCTTGTATAGCTTTGATCTTGTTGATATTGATCAGATTTTCGAAGCTTGTATGTCCAAGTCGCTTGTGCCATAGCCAACTCTCATCTATCTGACTCACGTAGCATTTATTTTCTTGAATCTTGTTTAGTATGTAAATGTTGTCTGGTGTTCTCACCCATTTTGCCACAAGTATATCTGAGGCAAAGTTCCTTATTTCACAGTCTTTGGTGTTGAAAACAACCTTATGTCCTTGATCACAGATTTCGCTGACACTCAGGAGGTTGTGTTTGAGTCCATCAACTAGTAGAGCATCTTGAGCTTTTCCTTTTTCATTGATCAGAGTAACTATTCCTTTTCCTACAATTCTGCCTGATCCGCTTCCAAAGGACACATTCCCTTCCTTTTTTCTCAGTGAGAAAAACTTCCTTCTATCTCCTGTCATGTGTCTGGATCACCCACTATCTACAAACCACTGGTTTTCAGTATTTTGAGCATATAGAGCCAAGCCGCATTTGTCCATGCTAGAGTTCTTGCTACTCGTCTTTCTTCCGTTGAGTGGGAAGTCTTATTCATAGTGTCCATTATTGTAGCAGAAAGAGCAAATCAGATCAAATTTGGTGAAGGGATCAAATGGATTGAACATTTTGATTTGTCCCTGCCCTTTGGGGGCATATGAGTTGATTATTCGGTCCTTTAGATTTGTCTTTTCACTTCTGTGAGCCATACAATGTCTGGCTTGATGACTGAAGTTTTTACAGTGAAAGCATTGTCCAAGAAAGATGGTTTTGTAGTTGTTGAAGCAACCACGATTTGAGTCGATTTCCATCCTGGGAATTACTCTTCCCTCGTTCTTCGGATTTGCAATGGGCCCTTGGTGGAGTACAATTTTTTATTTGTTGTAGTGTCCATGATTCGACTCCACATTCTTCTTTGGAGTAATTCTCTCTTCATTCTTGGGGTCTGGGATGCACTTTTGATAAGATATTTTTTCATCTTTTGGATTGCAGGAAAGTGCATCGGCATAGCTTTTCACACTATTCTTAGTGCTTGAGGATTCTCCTTTGAAACCTATTCCAGACTTGTCATGTTGAGGTTTTTGATTTTTCAGAATAGTCTCAAGTATTTGAGAGCTTTTACAGCCCTTTTTAATTTGCTCCAAGTCCTTTCTCAGAGACACTATTTTGGCCTCGCATTCTTCATAAGTCTCTTCTTTTTCTTTAAGCTTTTCTTCCAAGAGATCTTCTCTCCTTCTTATTTCCTAATTTTCCACTTTGAGAGAAATGATTTTGTTTAGTAGTTTCTCATTTTCTTCAGTGGCGCTTATTAACAGTTCACCTACATTTCCTTCCAGCCCTGAGTCATCATCATCTGTGAGTGCCATGAGTAATGCTTCTTGGCTTTCATCATGATCACTTTACTCATATGATTTCTTTTTGATGACCATAAACTCATCCTCATCAGACTCATATTGCTTGGAGAAGAAGTTTTTTTTATTGAACCCTTTCTTTTTATGTGCCATTCTTTTAGAATTTCCTTCATCATCACTGTCATGTTTATGAGGACATTTTGTTGCATAATGACCTATTTTACCACATTTAAAATAGATAAGAGGATACTTTCCTTTAAGCTTAGATCCTCTCTTCAGCTTCTATACAAATTGAGCCAATTTGGATTCCACATCTGACTCATCACTACAATCATTCCTTTCTTTCCCCTTCTTTGACTTTGAGGCCTTGAATGCTGCATCTTTGGAGCTTGGGCCACTTTTCCTCATTTTATAGGTAGTGAGAATTCCATGGAGTTCATCCATTTTAAGGGTATCTAGATCCTTTGCTTCTTCTATAGCGCTTATTTTGGAGTCAAATATGTCTGGAAGAGACATTAATACCTTTTGAACAATGATACTTTCTTCAACTTTTTCGTCCAATCTTTTCAGGGAATTTACCACTTCAGTTACTCGGAGGAGGTATGCTGCAATGTCTTCTTCATATTCCATCCTCAAAATTTCAAATTGTCTTTGATGAGTTTGAATCTTTGCCTTTTTTACTTTTGAATCTCCATCGTACAGGCCAACTAGCTTCTCCCACATTTCTTTGGCTGATGTACAGTGCATGTTTTTTGTAAACTCAGAATCAGTGATTCCACTAGTGATGGAGTTCATGGCCTTTGCATTTGCGATATAGGCTTTCTTCTCGTCTTGGTTCGTTGCAAGAGTGGTAGTCATTTTGTATTCATTTTGAACAAAATGCTAGACTTCAGATCCAAGAGACATTAAGTAGTAGGTCATTCTTTTATTCCAGAAACCAAAGTTAGTGCCATCGAACAAAGGAGGTCTTCCTGATGCTTCGCGATTTCTCATCATGGCTACGGATCCTTCTTCAAGTTGTTAGGCTAGTATGAAGAAGCCTGCTCTGATACCAATTGTTGGAAATACTGAGAGGGGGGTGAATCAATATTTCTTATTATCTTTTTTTTTTATTTTTTTAATTGTTCTAGTGATTGCCAACAACATATATAGATATGTGTATGTATACATAGAACACAGAAATCAACAGCTGAAATTAATGCTTTTATTAAAACTCAAGACAGTGCAATGAAATAAATACATAATAAGTATAAATCTAATTGTGAATAGTTGCCAAGCTCCAACTTGGACTTCGGTGAAGCTCCAACCTCCAGAGCACCAACTCTATTTTGCAGTGATCCTGCACTTAGGAGCACCTACCCCCAATGACTTTAGTCCAGTTCAGTTCTAAGGCTCTAACCTCTTGGGCTCCAACCCAACCTTGGTATAAACATGTATGCTGTTTCACTCTATTCAGCTGAGATTGTCTTACTCCTTCTCTCCTGCCTCTACTGCTTCTACTGCCTCTACACCCTCTGCTGCTTCTACTACCTCACACTTTGGTTCTTCACCACACCAACAACAATAACAGTTCTCTGTTTTTACTATTTTATACATTCTTGTGCCTTTGTCCATTCATTTATGCTTACTCAATGGCTCTTTGGCTTCCTCCTCACACGCTTGAGCTTCGGGTTCCTCAACACTCGCTCGACCTTCTAGCTTCCCTCCTCCATTCAATTTATCTTCCTCATGTTTACCTTCGATTGATGTGTTGGGTTGTGTTATATTCTTTCGACGACTAACCTACGTAGTGAACTGGGGGGTTAGAGGGGGGGCGGAGCCCCCCCTTCGCTGCGCCGATTGTGCAGCGGGGGGGTCACAGGGGGGGCAGAGCCCCGAAATTTTTTTTTTTGGACCCTATATTAGGTTGGGCGAACCTACCTATGGTTTTTTTCGGTCCATGGTTTTGGACGCGATGGTTTTCGGTCCATGGTATTGGATGCTTCGGCATGTATAAATATGTATTGTAACATTGAAAGGAATATAATGAAAAATCAAGCTGGTAGTCTCGTTTTGAGATCCAGTGGGAAATCTCTGTGTATATGTGTTTTATGTGTTATGCTCTCGCATTTTTATTTTTCCTGTGATTTAGAATTCGTATGCAGGTAATTTCTGTACGGGGTTAAAACCTACAGAAATAAATGGAGGTATGAATCATTTGGAAGAAGAATTTGATGATATTATGTTACATGGGAGACACAAGGTGGTTCCACATGCTTGTTGGTACATGTTTATGGATGTTGTCTTGCTTCATACATGTGATTTATTATGATGGTGGCATTCTTGATAATGTCATATTTTTATATGTTTTATTATGGGAGTTAGAAGGTTAATAGAAATATTTTATCGACATAGTTGGTGACCCCACCACCTAATATAAAAATAATTAATTAAAAATACTCCTTCTTATTGCCTTGTCCTGAATTTAAATGAAAATAAGTTTAACATAACACAAACATTAGTTATGAGACAATTCTACCCTCCAACTACCCAAGGGGAATATAAAACTAAACAAAAGGCACATAAGGGAGGGGGGAAGTTACTAGTGAGGAGAGGTATGCATCAGTTTTTTAAGTTGTCAATTTTCTTCTAATTTATTTATTCTAGAGTGATAGAGCTAACTATTTTGGTGATAATAGAAATCCTTTCTAGAGTGACAAGGAGAAAGTGAACTCATCAAATTTCTGGTTCTTTTATTAAGGTTTCTATTTATTTCATGCATAAATTAGTGTTGTGAGAAGGTCTGATATTTGTTCATATCAATGCTAACTAATACATTTTTGCAGAAAACATTGTTGATCCAATCTTATTGAAAGAATTCAAGTTGCCCAACATTTTTCCTTGCTTTCCGAGTGTATATGTATGAGTTTTTTTTTTTTTGGTTTTTTTTTTTTTTTTGTAATATTTTAGACATTTTGAAGTTGATTTTTGCTTTTGATTTTCGTAGAAATTGGCCCAAACAATATGTTGTACTCATATTTTTATTAATAAAATTACCAATTGACAAATGATATTTTTTAGCATATATCTCGAATATATGAGGTAAGTATAAGATCTATTAAAGTTTAAAATATTTTTGTAATTTGTAGAATATTATAAGCATCAAAAGGTAAGTCTCAACCACTTAGACACTAAATCTAGTTGGATAAAACACCTTTCATTCTCTCCAGTGTTAATAATAAAATTATGGGTGAGTGGTGATCCAATTTAATTTTCATAGAATTTGTGATGTTCTAATAATTTTATTATCCTCTAAATTATCTACACATAAATTAATAATGTGTTAATCAAATCAAGTTATAGATTTTTCGAGGGTTAAAATCAAGGAATCAAAAACAAAAAACAAAAATCATTTCCAAATTTCATATATAATCAATTCAAGGTTAAATATTATGACAAGTTGGAAATTTAGAGTTGAATCTAATGGCATTAGTGGTATAACCTGCCAATATTGTCAAAATTTTATGTTGCACTATTCTAAAAAAATAAAAATAAAAAACAAGTGTCACTATGCAAAATTTGTAAAATTATGATCATAGCCATCATTTCTCAAAACTAATAAAATAAACATAATCAATTAAGGTAAATATTACCATCGAATACCCTCAATGGGGATGAATTTAGAGACACATAATGGGTTGGGGGGGCGACCCTGCCACCCTTATATGACACGAGGAGTTAGTAATGGGGTGGTGTGGCTACCCCCTTGCATGCATAAGAATGCATATTGATTTTATAGTAGAGGCAATGGTTTTAGATTGGATTTGTTTTTGAATGGGGTTATTGCTATACAGGGAAATGTTGGGATACCCTAGCTGGACCCCATGCATCAAGAGAGATGGTCAATAGGCAAGTCAAGAAGAAATTGGATAAAAACACTCCAACCTTCGCACAGAAGGAGAATATTTATGGTGATTTCTAATAAAAGCATAGGTGGTTGGGTTTACACAATATCTCTGAGGGCGACATGTTTGATTGAGCCAATGGAGTTACAAGGGGGGAGGGGAGGGGAAGTTTTAGCATTTAGTTGTAAAATTCTTATTGCTACTCAAGTGTTTGACTCTGCATAAATTGAAGGGGCTTCTCCAATCCTAAACTTGAAGCTTCTCTCGGTCTATGGAATTGGGGTACTTCTTCTATCTAGTAAGCTCTATATTTCTTTTCATGGTTTCTCTTTGAAAGTATCCAGATATGATTCTCGAAGGGTTTGGATTAGTTTTGTGGCCTCTGATATGCTCACAGTTCTTTGATAATGGTATCCGTTTGTAATTTTGGAGATGGCCCTAATTTAACTGTCATTATATTTCCTCTCTAGTGGCACTCTAATTGTTATGGCCAATCTTTAGTAGCTCTAGGCTATTATTTTTCATCTATTCCCACCACCCTAAAGGTTGTTGGTAGTCTGGGTTTTGAGTCAGTAGGAGTATTTTTTTAGAGTTATTCCTGGATGGTTTTTATCAACCCATTTCATTTGGTGGCACCCTTCTGGTCATGGTCGCCTTCCTAGAATTTTGTATTTTCCATAATGTGTTGTGGCTTTATCATCCATTGGTTCTCTGGTATTCTGGATTTTGTGTTTTAGCTAGGGTGGGGTTCATGGTTTCTTTGGTTTGGGATTGAGTTCTTTGAGTCAAAACCCTAGGTGTTATTTTTACCTACCCAAGATGCAATGATATCACATGTGTAGCAGGCATGGGGGGAGGAGGGCGTGGCTCCCAAAATTTCAAACAAGGGAAACAATAAGCATAAGAAGTTGCTGAAACTTACCATGTTGTTCCCCCCACGAAATTTAGAGATAAATTTTCCAACTTGAGTCTCTTGTTTTTCATGATAGACAAGCCCTATCAGGTTATGAGATCATGGATTATTTCTCACCAAGGATTCCTTACACGGGGACCACCCAAGGGAGAAGGAAATGTTACTTCTCAGTCCGAGATTTTTATTTCCATATGAAGACCTTGTTGGGGAGGGTTATGAAGGACAAGTAGGAACAAAATTATAATATATTTGCTAGCCTGACAATGTCAAAAGAATCCAGCATAACTAGTATGTGTGTTTAGAGAGGATTGATGCGAGTTTGGCACATATTGAGCTTCACTTTTAGTGTGAACCTACTCCTTATGTTCCTCCACGTTTTAGTGCTATATATCTAGCTCATATCACCTCCATAGATTCTTGAGTCTAGATGCTTATTTTAAGTTTTTTGTTTTATAATATTGTTGTATATATATTAGTGATGCTAGAACTGCTACAAATTTTCAAATTTTGGTTTAATTACTCTATTGGGGTGGTTAAAAATATTTGGTTTCCTGCTGATCTTATTGAGACCACCTACATAGTGACATGTCTAATGATATTGCTAGCTGGATGTATGTTTCTACATGATATTTTGAGGTAACACAACTTAAACATGAAAAAAATATATGTTATCATCAAATAGCCATCATTTCCCACCATTTCTAAGTACGTAATTAATATTCAATCGATTTCATTTTTTGGTAATTTGTAATTATGTAATTATATTGCATGAGCTTAGAGAGAATTATGTAATTTATTATGTGAAATAATTTACCTAGAAAACATAAGAGAAAATGATAAATAAGATATCTACTAAACTCATAACAGATAGATAAGAATAGGATAGGATATGTGTGTGTGCACAAATGATAAATAAAATATCTATCAAAATCGTGATAGATAAATAAGAATAAGTAAATTAGGAAAATAATCTTATTTTACATTGATATATTCAATTCAATGATCATGTCCTTTCCTAATGAGGAAATGGATCATGTACAATAGAATAAATCTATAGTGTTGATGTATTGGTTTCCATATTTGTTTTATCAATATTAATATATTATCTTCACTTTAGCATTCATGCATTGTTTTCACTATATTATATTCATTTCAGTGTTTGTGCATCGATTTCATCCATGAGATCATGTAAAAAAATATAGTGCATTTATTTCAATTATGTACAATGAAAAAAAATGATTTAGAGAAATTAAGTAGTTGCATGGATCTCACCCATGTGACAACACAAAACAATAGGGTTTCAATGATATTATTTTGAAAAATAAGGGTGTTAATTGGAAAAGGACTTTTATTTTATATTGATATGTTCAATTACTTTATCATGTCATTTCATAACTAGGAAATGGATCATGTACAATGGAATAAATGTGTTTGTGCATAGGTTAGAGTGTACGTTGTATTGATTGCAATATATTATCCTCATTTTAGTGTCCTTGCATTGCTTTCAATATCAATTGCATTAATTTCAATATTTTACCTTCATTTTAGTGTTTATACATTGTTTTCAATGTCGGTTGCATTAATTCCTTGTATGAGATAACACAAAACTATAGGGTGCATATATTTTATTAATTATATGTTTGAAAATGATTGAGTCATTGAGTAGTGCATTCATTTCAATAAATTGCATTGGTTTCAATGATGATACACCGAAAAATGATTTAGACACTAGAAAAATCAAGTAGTACTGATTTCAACAATGAAATAACCCAAATCATGGGGTGCAATGATTTCAATGATAATATTACTATGAAAAATTATTCAAGGTATTAACTAAAGAAATAATAAATTGATTTAGTGCATTTACCAAGTGAAATGGATTGAAAAATAACATAGTGCAAGTCAATTTCAGATTACATATTATGTTGTTGTAAAATATATTATTAGTGATAAGTTGAACTCTAACACTTTGTTTGATTGATTGGGATTCTTATATTAATATTTTCACTTTAAAACCATTATAATATTAAGATATATAAAATGCATTAAAGCTAAAATCATGCAAAAAAATGATATCAATTTAAAGGAACATAAGAGTTTAATATTACGAACCAAGATATCAAGATTCAAATGTTTGAATGATTTTCAAAATCAACTTTCTTTCTCATATGATTAATATGAAAAGATGGAAAATCTAGTTGGTTTAGGTAAGTGGGAAAGCTACCATGTAGATAAAAGAAAATATGATCATTTCAAAATTTTGACACAAATAGTTCTAAAATGGTCTTCTTATTAGTATTCTCTATAATAAATAGTACTCTGTAAATTTCAAATATTCAGATTGATCTCAAATGTATACATATACATAAACATAATAATTATCCTTTTTCACTTTTATATGGCCTCCTACAATTATATCCAACCTAGATCTATCTTAAATTTATTTATTTATTTATATATATTATTATTATTATTATTATTATTTCGAGAGTTCCGAGAGGAAACAAACCCCTCAAGGTGAAACCCATTTGTCATGTTTTGTGCTCTAAAAAAAGTTTGCAACTCAAGGTATTTAATCCTTCTCGATTCCTAGTAGATTTAGAGTTAAGATGGATCTAAGATGGTTTTAAAAAATAAACTTGCAATAAATAGACCCTCTTTTTTTCCACATCTATGATAAGAACCCAAAGGAAATTTCAGGAATGATCTAAAGTCCATTCATGGGAAAAAAATTCTCCTTGTGACTTTACCAATTCTAAATTGACCTATGTCATTAGAAATTCGATCAAATGTTTAGATTAATATGAAATTTGATGTAGCCAAATTCTGGCAACTATAGGGGATTTTATTACAAAAGTATATCAATCTTTAAAAACTATGATTTAGATGAAAAAAATTACAAATAATACTTAATAAAATCATGTACACATCATAAGGTAACTTTTACCCTGGGTTTTGGTATCTTTTTTTTTTTAATTTAGGCTTCTGAGTTTGTTGTTTTCAAAAAATTCCATACCCTACCATGTAGATAGCATATTAAGAATACACCATGGATCGTTGTGACTTGCAAGAGCTAAGGATGATCTTAAGGACTCATGAAGAAATGGTTCAAGGCAACATAACATCCATTCTCAGCCTTATCGCCAAATTTCGTTAATGTGAGCATCAATGTATTTCACAAACTGTAGAGATTATGAGCGCCCTAGTGTAAGTTAAACAATAGTTGACCATTCTTAAGGTAGAATTCTTAAAACATATGGTAGAGAATCTAAACAAAGAAGCTAAATTAATGACCTCTAACCATCATATGTCAAAACAAGGTGAATATAAGGATGATCAAGACACCATCATACAAATGATGAAGATATGGAAATTAGAGAACAAGAGCTAGAACATATAGACACACATCTAGAAGAGGCCACAATTCATCATACCTTTCATTATTCTATGTTTTAAATTTATTAGTATGTGAGGTGTCTTTTACAAGATATATAACAATTGGAAAATCTAGAAAATTTTGTCAACAAATATTAGAAAACTTAATACATTGATTTTGATATATATAATTAGTTTAATAAAAATAATTTACATTTTTAAAAAGTGTTAGTAGGGGGAGGCAGGAGCGAGAGGGGTAATTTATTGCCTTGATGAAGAAATTGAGACTAAATTTACTCGCTCTTTGGAAAGGTTTGAGGATTGCTTTAACAAAGGGAATTCACCAACTAGTTGTAATGGGAGATTCAATGATGATAATCCAAAAATTCCACCAAGATAAAGAATCCACTGAGAAATATCAAAAGAGGGAACAATCAGAATGTTGATGAGCAAGCCAATCAATGGACTTGTTTGGAACAAGGAGTGTTTCTCTAGGAGTGAGGCAATCCTTCTTATTATTATATCCCATGAAATCCAAATGGAGTATTTTAGAGAGCGAAATAAGTTATATGTAATATTTGTGTAATCGGGCCTCGAGATCTGCCATGCAATTAATTAACAAGGTTAATGCGATGGTAATCATTCCTCTGGAATGTTGGCTCTCAAACATGGTTAAGTGCTTCTCTAGGTGGAAGAATAAGAAGGAATTATTCATGCCCGAGGAAAAAATGTGTCATCTTGCATGTAGTTTTAGTATTGGTGATAAATTCAATTAGAGCGATATCCCTATTAGAATTATGCAGAGTAAATGTGACATACCATGTTAGGTCCCTATATACTAGTGTATCTCCCTTATTGTTATTGTTAGTGTTTCTCGACATTGTTATTGTTGTGCCCATGTAGCCCCCATATTATTATTTTTGTGCCCCAAGAAGCCAATTATTGTTATTGTTGTGCCCTTATATTATTATTATTATGTAGGCTTTGATTATATTGTGACCCCTTAGACTCCTATATATATCAAGGAAGTCTTGTCATTTGTGTCATCCAAGAATTGTTCATTTATGTGATCTAAAAGAGGTTTCCCCCTCAAAGAGGCTAATTTTGAAGTTGTTTATCTATCTTTTTTATTTTTTTGGTGATCTGGTTGCATAACACTTGGTACCAGAGCTTTGGATTCCAAGGTTTCGTTGCTTCAAACCAGTTATCTTGGAATTTTTCTTGTAACTTTTTTCTAAAAAGATTTAGAAGCTGAAATTTTGACCATGTGGAGCTGAAATCATGTTGAACTTTAAAAAGTTTCAGATCTTGTTTTTCTATGGTTTCTGAGATATGGTCCGAAGAAGTTATGGTTTTTGCATGGTCCAAAATTTAGTCTCACATAGGTGACCTTGGGAAAATCGTCATAACTTTCTCTACTAGCATTGGATTTGAATTTTGCAAAAAATGATTAAAATTGCATAGGTTTTAGTTTTTCTTGTACCATTTTCAAGGTCGAAGGTTAAAACTGTGACACATGGCATTCTTTACCAATTCGATCTAATGAACCAATCCATAATCAGGTCATTGTGGGAGATTGGGAATAACTTTAACTTGAAGTATCCGATTTTGGTCTGACTTGTGGCATTGGAAAGAATACTCAGAGGGCTACCACAAGACCAAATTTCAGATCTTGGAGAGCCAAAATTACATAGATACAACAGTTTCAATATCTAGCTCCAAAAAAAACAGACAAAAAGTTGTGTATGTTTTTTTTAAATTTGCAACTATGTTGTTTTGAAAATTAGTTTGAAGTGATTCAAAGGGCATTGAGAAGAATAGATATCATTATTTCATTCTAATATGTCTTGAAACAAAAAAAAATGGACACACCCAGTAAGAAACCAAAAATATCTAAGATGACACATGAAGAAGAGGAAGAAATGCAATATGATATATCAAAATTATAAGACCAAGTGCAACAAATTTTTCTCTTACAAAGAGTAACCAAAAACGAATTGGAAGCAATGCTAAGATGGATGGTTTAAAAGGAAACATGGATGGTTTAGAAAAAAAATAAAAAGAGAAATAGAAGGTTTGAAGGATGGTTTAAAAGCTAAAATAGAAGGTTTGAAGGAAGGTTTGACAAAGTTTCTACAAGAAATGCTTCCTAGTGATGACAAGGTACTCTATGAAACTCATGATGAAAACAAAAGGAATCATAATCATGATTTTAGGGACTCTATCTTTGGATTGAAGACTAGATACATTCCAAATATAGATATGAGGAATTTTGATGGAAAAGATTCGAAAACATGGATACTACAGATGGGGAAATTCTTTGATCTACATGATGTGTCAAACACACAAAAGGTATGCATTGCATATTTATATTTAGAAAAAAATAAATTTGTGTGGTATCAATGGATTTTTCTCGTAAATAAACTATCACTTGGACAATTTTTGTGGAATAATTGGTAGAAAATTATGAGGATACAAAGAGCAATACCTTCTTTAGCAAATTGATAAATCTCAAACAAAAGGGTTCAATGGCAAAACACATTGAAGACTTCCAAAGAATGAATATCAAGGTAAATTATATTCCATATGAGGATAGAATTGATGTTTTCATATGGACTTTAAAGGATAACATCCAACATGAGGCTTACCTTTGGGAACCTGATTCATTGGAGAAGGAATTCAGGGTGGAAAGAAAAGTTGAAAGAAAAATTATGGCAACAAGGAATTCTACCACTCACAACTAAAAAGATGGAAGTGTTGTTGCTACTAGTATTCCATAACCTATAAGGTTGGCACACAATATTTGGAGGAAAAAATAGCAAAAGGGATTTGTTATAGTTGTGATAGAAAATACGCTAAAGGCCATAATTGTACTAAGAAGAAACTATTTTACACAGATTGTGAAGAGGAGGAAGAAAACGAGCAAGAAGCATCAAAAGAAGAGGATATACCCCAGGAAACAACCCTAGAAAAAGAAGAAATGGATTCAACGATATCTTGTAATGCATTAGCAAGAATTACCACTCCTCAAACTCTCAAGATATAAGGATATATCAAGAAGACAAATTTAATATTTCTAATTGATTCAGTAGTACCCATAATTTTATTCATTGTAAGATAGCCAAGGAATTGAATTTCTTTCAATATCCATCGCCATAGTGTCAAGTGATGGTTACAAATGGAGGAACTATAAATTTCTCTAGAAAGTGCCATAATATCAAGATAACCATGGGAGAATATGTATCGAATATTTCAATGCTTTCCATTCCAATTGGTGGTGCTAATGTTGTACTAGGAGTCCAATGGTTACAATCCTTGCGGATGATAGCTTTTAATTTTCAAGAAATTTTCTTAAAAATGTTTTGGAAGGAAAAGAGATTGAATTAAGGGGTGTTACAGTGAAACCAAGGTGTTAGTGTCGGTATCTTCATCCCTCCGTTAGTGATCAAATTCTCTTGTTGCATTGCATATTAGGTGTCTCGCTCAGTCAGCTGCATTCCATTAGGAGCATGGATCATCTGACGGTAGTGGCTTGTTGTAAATTTTCCCTCACACCCTTTACTTGCTGGCCCATTTCCATTCGTCAAGATCATCTGCAGTCATTTTTTTGTCTTTAAACTTGCAAGGGTCATTTTTAGGGTTTCAGTTTCATTAGGTTTAGGGTTTCGTCAAAAATGTCTTCAAAATGTTCAATAACGGTTAGTAGGCGCATGAGGAGGTTGAATAAAGTTCCAGTACCAATAATTTCCATAATCATATGCTCATAAATGTATTTTTCATCAAAACCCTGTTTTGAGGAAAAACAAATTATTCTATGTTTTCATGTATATAATTTGGTGTAATTTCAATTTTTCATATGTAACATCTTCAGTGGCAACCCTGGTCACCTTGCCAAGCTTTAGCATCTTCATCACCTGCAAGGCAAACAAATAGTCAAATCATTTAGTTAATCAAAGGCAAAATAAAGCAAAACTGCTTAAAAACGGAATTTGAAAAGAAAGTGTTAAATGTAAACATTACAAAAGTGGGTTTTATGAGTGAAAAATTAAAGTCTTTTGTATATAAGCCTTTTCTTGTGTTTAAAAGACTCATTTGCATCCAAAAGAGCAAGAGAAACATAGAGCAAGGTCGTGGTAGGAAAATTGCAGCAAATAGTTCCAGATTCAGGGGCGCAGCGCATTGGGTCACTGGGACAATGCATAGGGCTAGTGCGGCGCATTGGGCCGCCCTCCACAGTGCAAAACATACACTGGCGCGGCACATAGAGTAGGCGTGGCACATTAGGTTTGTGGCGTGACGCATAGAGCTGCAAGCCATTTTCACCAGGAAATTCATCCAAATGATAAATTAGCTCGGCTACCACCTATCCAAAGTAAGTCAAACAATCATCCAATGCCAATGAATGTGTGTCTTAAAATGTTTATGATGATTTAGTGAAAAAAAATTCAAACCCTTCCTCCTTGCAATTTTTGTTCAAAAAACAATTTCTTAGGGTTTGTAGATGTGTTTTTGTTGCCATCACTCCCTCACCCTTTGATTCCCTGACTTCTTTTCTAGTTTCATTAACTCATTCCACTATCCCCATATCCCTAAATTCATTCACCTCCTATCCCCAATTCCCACTATCCCAAACCCTAGCTACAAAATTCCCAAACCCTAATTGATATCCCAAAGCCTAATAACTGCCCCTAAAACCCTTCTATTCCCCAAATTCTAGTCAGCAATATTCCCAAAACCCCTCTTACCCTCTCCCTTCACAGTCCCTCATACATTTGGCAGCAAAATATCAAAGACACCTAAAATCTCTTCATACTCATCTAAGACAACACAAACATTTGGAAAACATGGAATCTGATCCTTCCTATGACTGAGATGAAGAGACACACAGTGACTTTCCTACATAAATGCATGCACCAAGGAGACCTCACAAGGGTAGTAAACATATACGAGAGGAACCTACTTCACTTGCCGAGCTGCAGGCCTACCCTCTTGCTGTCACGTGCTTTCAACACCAATCTTGTTATCAGTTCTATGAGATGGTTGCAAGAGTCCAATACCATCATGAGTTGGCTAGGTTATTTGTGCTTCATCTACACAATGGCCAAGTCACTCTAGTAGGTATGGCATTCACCTTAACACCGGAGTCTATTTCTCTAGCAACTGGCATTCCAAATGTTGGAGAGCAGTGGAATAAAAGGCAACAAATTGACAGGGAACATTATGAGCCATACATCAAGGCTGGTTATCAGAGACATCTCAACAGAGTTTTTCCCTCTCGGTACCTAAAAGACTCATATGCTCCCTTGATGAAACTCATAATTAAGTATTTCAACTGTGAGGGCCGGTTTTCTCGCCTATAGGCCTATCATATTAGATTGTTGATGCACTTTACTAGGGTGAGAATGATGAATCTCCCCTACTTCATGTGCCGAAATATTGAGAATATGACCACCCTAGTGCAAAGGAAGACTCCTCAATCGCAGTATAATAGCATATACCATTTTGCACTAATCAAGATTGTGGTCATGCATCAGCTTGGTTTGCAAAACATATAATGGGAGGATTTCATTTCTCATGAAGTCTTCATGGCTCCTCAAGTACCTCCAAAATCTTTTCATGAGACAGGTGGACCTTCACATCAGCAGGAGAGTCATGAGACATAGACCGCTAGTGTGTTGTTGTTTGTCACCTATCAAAAGGGCACTAGAAGGTTGTTTGCAGCAGCAAAGCGAGTATTATCTCCACTCGGGGTGGAAGGGGTCTCATTTCCTCCATCAGCAAAGCAGGTTCAGGACAAGGGCAAGCGGCCATTACATGATGAGGGGCCTTCAGGAGAGTTGGAGACAGATTTCATTCTCATTCAGGATGATGACACTGATTTGGGCCCACAAAGCTCAAAGCTCAAGGAGATCATCTAAGAGCAACAGGCGGACATCAATGATTTGTCCCTCAACCTAGAAAGAGCTAAGTGGATAATAAAATACTTGGAGCAAAGAAACAAGCAGCTAGAGGATCAACAAACCATTATGGACCTGCAAAACTTACGAGAAAACCGCCAAGCTGCTAAGAGGAGGAAAGTGAAGCTCACACCACTTGAGTAAGAAATCAATGCTGATCAAGAATCTTGGCTTCAGAGAGTGAATATCCACTTAGAAAAGTTGCTAGATAAGGCCAACAGGGAGAAAACAATGTTGAGGCACATGGCCTACCATTACTTGGCGAGAAATAAAAGTTGCAAGGCAAGAATCAGAAACTCGAAGGCCAAGTTGAAGAAGACATCGAGGAAGCGAAAGGAGAAAGATAGACTTCAAATCTTGGTTGAGGCTTCCTTGGCCCAATATAGCACTTGATGGAGAACACTCAGCCCAAATTTGGACACTTTTTGTAATTTTGGAATTTTTGGGCCTAAACATAGGATTTTCTACCCAATGCACCGCGCCACCTGGCACTCGCTTTTGATGGAGGCATCCTTTTGAGTAAAAATCAGAATTTTTGGATTTTTCATGGAAAAATATGCATGTTCCCCAATTTCCAAGAAATTTGACAGGTTTTGAGCCCCCAAAAAGGTCAAAAACACCCCAAAAATGACCATTCTGCCCCTTTTTGGACACACAGGAAGCATTGTTGGGAGAACTCAATTTTGGAGGGGCAAATGGAGGCCAAAGTCAAAAATTCCACTTGTTGTGGAAAGCAGATAGGCACCTTTCCAACAAGTACACCTGGAGAAAATTTGTACATTGAGAAGGCCTACAAAAGCAGCTGCAAAAAGGCGCTACGCATAGGGAAATCAGTGCGACGCATTGGGGAAATTTTGCTTAGTTTGACCAAAAATACTTTGTTTTCACCCAGTTTCTTTACAGTTTGACTTTCATCCTTCTTAATTTCAAACTCATGATGTAATTTGATGGATCTTGATGTAATTATGTTAAATTTTCACTCATAGAGGTAGATTCATCCATCAAAAAGTAGTTTGCAACTGAATGAATAAGCTCCCTAGTTTTTAGAGGCAAGTTGTTCCACTGCCTAATTTTTAGTTCTCAGTTTAGAATTTGTTGGAATACCTCCTCAACTTATGAGCTTGACCCCTAGAGGCTAGCATGAGTGGTTGTTTGCCTATATCTTGTGATTTTTCAGTCATTAGCAAAGGTTGGACTTTTGAGAAAGCTTGGAGCTTCATTGTATACATTTTTTAGCAGTTTTGGCTAAGGAATAGACCAGGGTTTGCAACACTCTATGGGATTCATGTGGAATCTTGCTTTGATATTGTGTTTCCTTCTGTAAATGTAAGTTTACATGTGTTTTATGTATGCCATTCTCTCTCTTGTTTCATCTTAACTAAAACAAACAAGGATAAAGGTAGAATCCATTGAAATTGCAGTGCTCTACCTAGGGTTTGCTTAGTTATTTATGTTTTCAGCCTTTTGAAGAGGATCCCTGAGGTTTTCTTTCCCTCTTCAACTCCTCATCTGTTTAAATCTCTCCATTTCATTCATTCTGAAGTATCAAATCATTTGCCTATCTTTCCCCATTGAGATCTCTGCAAAACTGAGCCGCATTCCCTAGATCCAAAATCTGCCTTTCCATTTGAGCCAACAATACAGCATCAAAAATTAATCAAACTCTTTTGCACAAATACCTAGCCTAAAATCAGTCTTCACATAAGTCATCTCAAGCCTCATTGATCATTTTTGCTGAGATTGACAAGAGAGAGCCCTCTCCCGACCTGGTTGGGCTAGCTACCAGGTTAAGCTTGGTTTGATGTTACCCTAGATCCTACCTTTCTCAGCGTGAGGTAGATTTAGGCCCTAACACAAGGAATATAATTAGCTCTAATGGTATGAAAAATATTTTGAAGAAATAACAACAAGGCGTAATTGCACAATTATGCTCTCTAGAGGTTCAAACATCAAAATCATTTATTTCTCTAGATCTGCAAAAAGTTGTGGACAATGATTCCAAGGTGTTTAAAACTCCCAAAGGTCTCCCACTAGTTCATGATTATGATCATGATATTCACTTGATTTCGGGAAGTGTCTCTCCAAACATCAAGCCTTACAGATATCCCTATACCCAAAAGAGTGAAATTGATGTTATGGTTACAAAAATGCTAGAGGTTGGTATAATTCAACCTAGTCAAAGTAATTTTTCTGCTCTAGTAGTATTGGTGCACAAGAAGGATGGATCATGACCTACATGTCTGGATTATAGGGAGCTCAACAAGATCACTATTAAATATAAATTTACCATTCCTGTCATTGATGAATTATTTAATGACTTACAAGGAAAAATTTACTTTGCCGAGATGGATCTTCATTAAGGATATC
Organism: Pinus taeda; assembly: GCA_000404065.3. Lineage (NCBI taxonomy): Eukaryota > Viridiplantae > Streptophyta > Pinopsida > Pinales > Pinaceae > Pinus > Pinus taeda. The sequence continues at coordinate 15,195 of APFE031106478.1, read as the reverse complement.
ATCAAATTAGAATGAAGGCTAAAGACATTTTGAAAACAACATTCAAAACTCATGAAGGTCATTATCAATTTTTGGTCATGTCTTTTGGCATTACTAATGCACCTTCCACATTTCAAGGTTTGATGAATTCCATTTTCAAACCCTTAAAAAATTTCTATTAGTATTTTTTGATGATATACTAATCTATAGCAAGTCTTGGAAGGATCATGTTCAACATGTTGAAAGGGTGCTCAAACTATCTGAGGAGAAACAATTATATGCAAAAACCTTCAAATGTTTCTTTGGAGTATAGTAGGTGGAATAATTAGGTCATATTGTATCTCATTTGGGTGCTAAGGTAAACCTATGAAGCCATTAAGGAATGGAAAATCCCCATGACCCTAAATCATCTTTGAGGATTTCTCAGGTTGACAGGGTATTATCGCAAGTTTGTTAAGAATTATGGGAGAATAACAATGCCTCTAACAACATTACTGAAGAAATATCCAATGGAATAGCAACGCCTCTAACAACATTACTAAAGAAATATGCCTCAAGAAATGGAATTGGTGTTGTTTCAATGCAAGAAGGAAGATCCATTGCTTCTGAAAGTCATCCAATCAAGGAAGGTATTTACACAAACCTATTTATGAGAAGGATATGTTGGAAATACTACATGCACTAAAGCAATGGAAAGCTTACCTAATGGGAAGACACTTCAAGGTAAAAACATATCACAATAGTCTTAAATACTTTTTGGAAGAAATATTATCTTCAGAAGAGCAACAAAGATGTCGGGTTATGACTTTGAAATCATCTACAAAAAAGGGAAGAAAAATATTGTTGCATATGCACTCTCAAGAAAGGATGAGGATGTGGAAGCATTGTTCTGTTCCATTTCTATTATCCAACCTAATTGGGTAATTGAATCAAGGGATGAATAGAAGAATGACAAAGAGGCATGAAGACTCATTCAAAAGTTACAAGAAGATCCCAATACATTAGATACATTTATCTGGACAAATTATTCATTAACAAAGATAAATTATACTCTGTAAGAATTTTGAACTCAAACAAAAGATTCTTTTGGAATTTTTTTGGGATGGACTTAAATCTGATATTCAAAAGTTTGTGGTAGGATGTTTGGTTTTCCAACAAAATAAAGTTGAGACAATTAAGACCCCGGGTATGTTACAACCTTCATCCATTCCAAGTCAGCGTTGGGAAGAGGTCTCAATGGATATTATCACATGTTTACCCAAATATGAAGGAAAAAGTGTCATCATGGTGGTAATTGATATGCTTACCAAGTATGCACACTTTTGTGCATTATCTCATCCTTTTAAAGCTAGTACAGTTGCTACTACATTTATGGAAACAATTCAAAAGCTACATGGAAACCCATAGATTATTGTAAGTGACAATGATCCCATTTTCACTGGAAATTTTTGGACAGAATTATTTTATTTTCATATTACTCAATTAGCTCATAACTTATCTTATCATCCTCAATGTTATGGGCAAACTGAGATAGTGAACAAATGTTTGAAAGGATATCTTCGTTTCTTTGTATATGATAAACAAACATAATGGTTCAAGTGGTTACCTCTGGCTGAATGGTGGTATAACACTTCCTTCCATACTGCAAAAAAATTGATGCCTTTTATGACACTTTATGGATATCATCCACCATCCATCACATCATATTTAAGAGAAAATTATAAGGTTCAAGCAGTGGAAGATCACATCAAGCATTAACAACAATTTCTCCAACTCTTAAATGAGAACCTCACTTTGACACATAATCAAATGAAACAATAGGCATATGAACATTGCAGTGAAATAAGATTTGATGTAGGCAAATAGGTATTTTTACGGCTACAACCATATAAATAAATACCCCTCAAGCAAGCTAAGAAGGATAATAAATTATCACTTAAATATTATGGTCCTTACAAGGTGTTGCAAAATATTGGTACTATGGCATACAAATTGGAGCTTCTTGCATCTTCCCAAGTACAGCCAATTTTCCATGTTTCATGCTTAAAGAAGGTTATTGGTGAAAAGCTCACAGTTCAAATAGTATTGCCAGAACTTGATGAAGAAGGAAAAATCATATTGGAGCATGAAGTAGTCATAGAAACAAGAACCCAACAACTACTAAATTGATCAATTTCAGAGTATATTATTAAGTAGAAAAAATTACCCACTGGAGATTCCACATGGGAGGATGAGAATTTTATATAGAAACATCTAGAACTACTCAAGCATTGAGGACAACACTTTTTTGAAGGAGAGGGGCATGTTTGGCCCCTATAATACTAGTGTAGCCCCCTTATTTTTATTGTTAGTGTTGCCTACTATTGTTATTGTTGTGCCCATGTAGCCCCCATATTGTTATTGTTGTGCCCCGTAGAATCCCACTATTTTTATTATTGTGCCTTTACATTGTTATCGTTATGTAGGTTTTGTTTATATTGTGACCCCTTATACTTCTATATACACCAAGGAGGTATTGTAATTTGTATCATCCAAGAATTGTTCATTTATGGGATGTAAAGGAGGATACCCCCTCGAAGAGGCTAATTTTGAAGTCATTGATCTATCTTTTCTTTTATTTTTTGAACTGGTTGCATAACATACTGGAGTGTAGGGTAAAGGATCTGATGCAGAGTTCAGCTGATTTGAGCAGGAAAATCAGGTTCAGAAGCATTCAATAAAAATTGATGGTCATTGGTATGATAATTGGAGACACTCCCGGTTATAAATGGAGAATGATAATGTTGGTGTTTCACAGGATAAAGGTGGTGCTCTGATTCTTTGAGTCCATGGCTTCTCCACATCATGAAGACAATGGAAATGTTGAGACGGTTCAAAGTTTAGATTTGCTGAAGAATGGCTCGATCAAATATGATAAGTATGAGGAGTAGATTGTGATTGAAGCACACTCCCATTTCTATTTGATTATGCGACATCTGAAGGAGATGCGAGAAGATATGGAACAACTTCAGTTATTAGTGGGGAATTTGACTACAAAGGTGGAAAACCTGGATTCAAAGGTTGATGGAATTGAGGTAGCAGTAGAATCAACTACTATTGGCGTCCTTAAAGAGGTTTATGGACTACAAAGCCCTTTTGTGAAAGTTGAAGAACAACTAAGTGAGCTAGTGAATCGACTAGTTGTAGAGGAGACATAGTAGATATTGGATGAAGAAGAGAATGCGATAGATGTAAGTGTCCCTCCAGGAATGTTGAGTTTGGTCTAAGTATCCCTTCTATTAAATGTTTTGTAAATATGCAATGTTATGTGTTGTATTTTGGAGAATGTACAAAATTAATGATGTCAAAAGCATAGTTGGTCATAGGCGTGATAGAAAATGTATTTTTTTTTAATAACTCTAGAAATCAGTAGATGATGAACAATCTACGTTTGTAAGGGTACTGACTCATTTACCAGATTGATCAATATAAGCTAAACGTTCTTTTAAAAAAAGTGTTAGTAATCTTCTTTTATTTAAATAGTTCAAAAACCTATCATAACTCATGTGTCAAACCAACAGTGGGGACATTCATCACTGGATGTTATCCACAAATGCAAGTTGACTCATTATTATTATTAAAAGAAAACTATACCAATTGTAATTACCTGCTGGTGGTTCATAAGGGGGAAAACTTTCACTCTTTCCAGATGCCTCTGGGTCTTGGGTCACTAACTTGTTTCTTTATACTTTAGGAAAGAAATCTCTTATCCAAGTAGAAGCAAAAGTGTTAGTAATCTAGCTATAACCAATTTTTCTAATATAAATTACTCATTTTCTATTAAAAATAAAAATAAAAATAAATTATATATGAAATATTAAAGTGAAAATAAATAATTACCTCATGGTTAAAATTGGTAAAAATCTTTCTGGCATGGATGAAAGGAAGGGTCGGGGCAAGCTTCAAATGTCTTCTTTTATATGTATAAGAGTGTATGTCACATAAAAATGTTCACTAACTCTCTAATTAGTGTATGCCACATAAAATTGCTCCTAACTCTCTAATTTATTTAATCATCATGGTGAGTTTTAAATTTATTTCATCAAAGGGAGGCTGACTTTCAAAGTACGTTCAATTCGTGGGGGGATAGGTAAACAATATTTAGAAAACCTTTATTTCATTAGTTGAAAAAGAGAAGTCCTTTGGTTCATTGGTGTCTAGGGGAACCTAGTTGCAATCCCATTGAAGATCATATCTATTATAGTTAGTCTTATTATATCATATAAAATTAAATTATAGGAAAAAGTTGAATTTTCATTTTTTACCTGCACAAAATAAGAAGGGAAATTGATAAATTTTGTTTGAAAGGTGGTAAAAATCATTTTAGGAATGGTAAATATCAATGGTTAACATGCAAAATCAAGTAATAGTGAGAGTGTTTGAGTGTGCTAAATTTTATTTTACATTGTAATTAGCAATTTTAACAATCCAAAATTGCATTCCCAACAAAAAATTTATAACCAAATTATGGCAACCACAAACTAGAAAAATCATATTTGTGAAAAAGACAGTCTAACTTTTTTATGTTTTGATTTCAATGCATTTTTTAACACATAAATAGATTTAGCACTTACAAAACCCATAAAACACTAGGATTATACTGATTTCACAACTCAAACTTGTTATTCCAATAAATCTTTGTCAAAACATAAACCGAATCCAACCAAAATAACAAAAAATAAAATAAAATAAAATAAAAAAACAAACTACAATTTTATAAAATATTTACCTTCGATAATAAACTAGACTATGTTTTATGATGTTTAAAAAAAATACAGAAAAAACAATTCCATAACATATTTCCAAATAAGAAAACATAACTTTTCCAGAGAAAATGAACAATAATTTATTCAAAAGAAGAACAAAGTTACATTTTGCATATGTTGAAGGATTTAGAGTATTTAATGCCTCATGACTAATCATAAAAATGTCCTTGAGGCCTCACGACTAATCATAAAAATGGCCTTAAGGCCAACAAGTGAGCAGAACATGTAGGCTTGCGAAGAAACCCCAAAGGTGGTCATTAACAAAATCGAGAAACCCTAGCTAGAAAAAAAGTGGGCACAAGCCGCCCAGATGGTCCCTAAAAATCCCACTAATCCTGTGGCTTTGGAAGGGCCAAGCACACAAGCCCACCACAACCCAGAAAGGGCAGAAAAGCTGAAACCCCATAAAAAGAACCCCGCAACCCCGAAAGGGTAGTAAAGTTGAAACCCACCAAAAGAACCTAGGGCATAGCCGCCTAGTGAGCCCAAGAAAATCCACAGAACTTGTGGCAGAGACGCTTGGTGGATGACAACAAACACAACATCTACGAAAACATTAACCAATGATAAAACTGGCCAAAGATGGCTTATAACCCCCATGAAACTGCACCTGCAAATTCCCAACTCCATTGCAACATAAAGAGAGGCATGCAACTAGGATAAGAGGACAATGAAACCACCACACCTCAACCCCCTCAACTCCCTTCGCAAGACCCAGGCAGTAGCAAAAAATGGGAGGCATAAAATTAGAAAAATGACAACAAAGAAGCTGCCACATCCCAACACCCTCAACTGCCTTTGCAAGACACAGTAGGAAGCCCGTCAATGACAATGGGAGACAACCAGGAAACAGGAAAGAATGGTAGCGTCGTACCATAGCAGCTGCATCAATATCCAAACGAGAGTAGGAAACAAAACAGAGAGTTGCGACAACAAAGGTTCTTGTCGTCAAACCCCTTGTTGTTCATCTATTTAATCTAATGCCATGATCTGGTTCTTCATCTTGTCCTAAAGATGAACCACACTAGATGGTTCGAAATGCGTCGACTTAAAGTTTCTTTATGTGATTTTTACAGAAAGATCTCTTAACATTCATAATATGGATCACACAAACTTGAATTTAGATAATAAAAAAAATATAATAAATCCAAATAAGAATAGATATATTAAATACTTACACAATAAAGACATTGCATCATATTCAATTTATTGATATTAAAAAATATTAAATCTTGATATTTTAATTTTTTTTCCAGATACCTATCTTTATTATTATTGTTATTGATGATTATTAGTATTAATTTGAGATTTATATGGTTTTATGATTTCTAATTATTAAAAAAAGAAAGATTAGCACACAATAAATTAAAATTTATTGAACAAATAATTATTATTTGTAAATCCGTTATTAAAAAGGGTGGTTAGAGCAGCCGTGAGAATCAAGAAGAACATAGGTATTATCAGGGTTTAGGTCATGCTTCTAACAATATTGCTCAAGCATATGCCTTATATCAAGGTTTGATGCAAATTGTGAATCTGAGAATTTAAAAGTTGATTATTTTTTGTGATTCCTTGAATATAATTCACCATTTATATTCAAGATCTCCCACTCAAATACAAAGTTAATTTAGATTTTCAAGTGAATTTATCAGTGGTATCAGTCTATCCCCAAGAAGGAATGTCTCCAAGTTCTCAGATCAAACAACTCCAAGGATAATCACATGGCTAATTTTGGGTTAAGATCAAATCAAGGTGAACTTTGGTGGCTCGGGAAAAAAGGGTATACCCTCCTCCCTTAATGGTTAATCAAGAAATTCATAAATCAAAGTGGAGAAATAATTCCTCATTATTTAACTAAACCTTACCTCTATATATTTTAATATAATATCTATTCTCACCTAAAAATAAATAAACAAATAAATAAATTTACTTAACAAATAAGTAAATCACAATCACCCCCAACTGATCACGAACATGAAAACATTGGGTGGACAATGGACTCCATAAAGTTTGTAACTACTTTCTATTAAAGTGAAAGGGATGTACTTTCTATCGAAGTTGTACTTGTGCTTAAATACGTGAAGGTCTATATTGTAATATCATGTAAATGTTAAAGATGTAATGATTTTTTTTAATAATGTTTTATTTAGAAAGTCATTTGTTTAATTATTAATACGTAAATATTAATATATAATGAATTTATGATCATGTGTTTAGGAATAAAGATCGAAAACTAAATCATTTATCAAAAATTGGAGTGGTATTTGAGATAGGTATATGAATTTTTTTTGGGGGAAAAAACAAGTGAACTCTCCAAAATATATTAGAGTTTATACTTATGATAAGATAGAAATTTTAATTTGAAGTCCATAATATAATGTCTTTTAGATGATTAATATGACTTTTTATTTAGGTTCATAATACATATTGTAAATGTTATTATAAAATTATTTTTAGTTTAAATATTTAAATATAATATATAAATAATTTTTATTTAGGTAAAAAATATAAATTTAAAAATTGGAATTAGAATGGAGAGAATTTCATGTGGAATTTTTAGAAAAATAAATAAATAATAAAATGTATTTTTTAAAATATTTTATAATTTTGGGTTTTATATGAATTTATATATTATATTAATATATATGTTAATGAGAATTGGTAGACCTTTATCACCAAAGAGGTCGGGGTTTAATGGGAGCATCTTAAAATTTAGAGTGACATTATAGAGAAGATTTTAGAAAGAAAACCAAGTGGACTTTTCAAAATGAATTTACTAACTCTTATCTTTACTTTTGATTAGATGAACTTCTAATTGATGTCCATTGATGTCTATAAATATATTTAAAATCTATTCCTTTTTTCTCCCTTTTTATTTTTTTCATATCAAAAGAATTGCTACACCTATTGCTTGTCACTTAGGAGTTCCAGGTTGAGTCATACTCTTAAGCCTAACACAACCATCCACAAGTATGCTAGGTGGGTTAACTGAGTGGTGGGGCCCCAATATTGGTTAGCAAATGCTTTCCAACCCAATATATCCACTTTTCAACATTTTTTTCCAAAAGGAAAATATCGTCTTTTTCTATTGACATACAAAAAAGGAGTACATGGCCAAGATAATCAAGTATTACACCTTTATATCCAAAACTTCTTGCCAAGGGAGCAAAAGTGTAATATAAGGACAATTACATAAACAGAGTGCCCAAAGGTGTCAGCAACATCCACTAAGTACATAAAAGGATATATAGGCAAAACTTGAAAAACAACTGCCTAAAGTAGTTTGTTCTATATGCAAGATACATTTACAAAATAGTTTTGGAAGGATGACAAACTGTGAAACCTAATGTAGCCCAAGAATTGTTGTTAGTAGTGTGGAAAAATACACAGGCTTGAAACAAAACTAGACTTGGTTACTCCAATGACAATAGCTAACCTGTGAAGAGATGGATTATCCCATGTTTCAATAATATGTTGCCTTGTCTTTCTTCAAAAAAGATATAGCCTTCTTTTACATTTAGAGCCTTCCTTGAGAAGATATCCACCTAGTTGTCCCATTCTCTATGAACATGTTGAAAAGAGAGGAAAATGAGATTTTCCTTCAAATTAATTATTATGTCCTACTAACATATCAAATTTAAAACTTGAATACGATTTCTCCCTGCTAACCAGTCTATGATGCTCCTTGAATCCCCATAGAACTGTAAATAGTCAATTTTAATATATGAAGCAAAAAACAAGAGTCCCCAACATGCAACAAGTTCAACCTTAGTATTTGTGCTAGTCCCTAGATTCAACCATATATATGGAAGGAAGGAGCCCCCTGAAGGAGTAAACAAGCAACCCCACCACACAGACCTTCCTAAGAAGCACTATCAAAAAATCCTACATGACATGTTTGAGGGATTGTTGGGAAACAAAAAGATCGAATTGATTTGATCTTTTGAGGTCTCAAGAAATTAAAAAGAAAAAAGTGATATGTGTAAGAATGATAAGAAGATTGTGATATGGACTTATGCAGGAACACAACAGAATAAAAATATAAACATAAACACAAAGATGCAACAGAAATAAAACTACATTTCATTAATATCAAAGAATTGAAATATGCTCACATACAGAATGGAAATAAACTAGCCCGGGCAATGGTAGCTTATCTCTGAGAAGAGATGAGGCAGTTACATGCTTCTGAACTATGTTACAATGAGGCTTGGAGGCATATTTATTATTGAGAAACAATGGAAAACCCTAAACATTCAAAAACCTAACCCTAGGAAATGAAGCGCCAAAACTATGGGCCATGTTGGGGTAAATTAGTACATCAACTTCCCGGGGTCGTAACTTTGGCATACATTCTTCGTTTGACACACATGATACCTCATTAGAAATATCTATCCGAGGACTATAACTTTCGACAACAATCTACATATGTTTGCCATTTTTCCAAAAAAACGTCGTTAGGGCCTCAAAATGGCTCCAGAAGTTCAAGACCCGAAAAACTACCAAAAATAGTAAACTGTGCAACAATTAAGGAAATTGGAAAACTGAAAATATGGGTGGCCACCAATATCCACCTAGATCATCCCCCCCAACCCCCCAGGAAGCAATGATTCCCATTGCGTTGAGTGCCTCCATGAGCTAGGGAAACTTCTTTTGAACTTGGTCCCTAGTGAGCCACTTGCCTTGGTGCAGGAGTTGGCCAGCTTTGACAACCCAATATATTTGGATTTTCTATTGCCAAGTGTTCTTGATCTATGTGTCTAGTAATGGTGGAATGTATGGTTGAAGTCGGCCCACATTGAACACTAGGTGCAGACCAAGGAATGGGGGAATGTTGAGCTCAAAAGCATTGTCTCCCACAGCCTTGGTAATGGTGTAAGACCCATATTAGTATGCTTTAAGCTTTCGATGGGCTTTGGTAAGGCATTATTTCTGTAAATGCAAACAATTTTTTTTGCCTACCTAAAACTTATGTGGCACCTAACGTTGATCATGTCGCTGCTTGTACTTGGCATTAGACTTCTCCAAGATGTCATGAACTTGTTGGCAGTTGTGTTGGATGCGTTCAATAAATATGGTTCCTTTATCAACCTTAGATAGTACATGTGCATATTTTTTCTGTGTAGTCACATGAGGCATGACAACATCAATCAGACACAATGGTTGAAATCCTAGACCCACTTGAAAGGGACTGTGACCAATTGAGCAATGGAAAGCTTTTTTATAATTGTGCTACACATAGGGAAGGCTCTGTTTGGTCAATTTAGTGTGATCTAAATTGCTATTTATATTGTCAACCCGGGGTTCGTAAACTGACGAAGTGAGGTGTACTATATGTACTTAGATAACCATTTCCTTAGGTTTTTGTCTTTTTAAGATTTTTAGTTTGTTTTTGGATTTTATTATTTTCTTAATGTGTGGTGATGAAAGTGAAGTGTGAAGTGTGTGGAGTGTAAATGGTGATGATTTCTAAACTTGAAAAATTCTCAAAAGAAAGCTTTACAATAACTAAAATGAAACCAATTCTTAAGAGAAAACAAAATGCATCAAAAAGCGAACTAATGGCAATGGCCCAGTATCCTTGCTGCTGAAAATGAAAAGAAAGCAAAAACTTGAAAAACAACTCAAACTTAAAGTAAAGCAGCTAATTCACACTACTTGAGCTTTTTAGATCCTTTGCCCCTTGGCTCAATCTACCTTGGAGAAGTAATCATGAGCATAACAAGCAATATGATATTTAACTGTTCAAGAAAGTAAATTGCATAAAGAAACTAATCACACTACTTGAATTCTTCAAATCCTTTACCCCTCAGCTCAATCTACCTTGGGGAAGTAATCATGAACATAACAAGCAATATGATAACTAAATGTAAAAAAAGAAATTAATCACACTACTTAGACTCTTTTAGTTCTTTACCATTCAGCTCAATCTACTTTATGGAAAGCAACTATGAGTAAGTAATATGAAAACTAAATCACACTACAGTTAGTGATCTTCTGATCTCCCGCTGATATAGTCATTTGACCACAGAAAGAAATCATAAATTGTTAAGCAGTATGACATCTAATTTAGCAGAAAAAGAAATAAACAAATAACAACTTGAAAAGGACAATACTGAATGTAAATTGTAGAAAATAAAGGTTAGCAGGAAGGACAAGATGATCACATATGCCAAAAGTTATTAAAAAAAATAAAAGATTGCTCGGGCTGCCTAAGACAACCTGCAAAAAGCATTGATCAGTTTACAAAGATAAAGATATGAACAACAGAAACATAAAGTAATCATATTATGTACAAGCTAACAATGAAACAAAAGCATAATGAAACTAAACAAATACTTTACAGGGCTTCAGCGTGTAGGGGCCCTCTACCACTTCTGCCACTCAAATAATCACAAGACTATCTTCAGAAAGGTCTACTCATGTATTCAAATCAGCAACATATAAAACAGTGGGGTGACAAAATAACCAGCAGCGTGCGGAAATTACATAACAGTTCAGAAATTCTATGCATCCAAAGTCTCTTTCCAGCGTTTGACAATGCGTTATTTATAATGTAAAATTTTTACAGTTAACTAATCAACTACTTATGCTATTAACTGCGTGCCATAGACATGTAGATCTCTTGAGCCAAGATCTAGTGTAACTGTCGTTATGCTTCGTAAATCTTTGGAAGTGGTTGGTTGTTAGATTCATTGTTCAAGAACGATCCTCAGGTGCGTTGGAGCCTCCGTGAGCTATGAAATAGGCCACGTATCATTCACGTGCCTATAACAGTAATGTGCCACCGCTGGACTCTTTGGTTGGCCACGTCTTTGACTTTGGTTGACCGCGGCCTCTAATGGGTGATTTGGCCGGTTCGAAGGGACACGATCCATGTACATGCCATCTGGAGCTTGCCCATATAGCTTGTTCCTTCAGAAGACACCTGGAGCACATATTTTAACAAAATGGCTGTGGAATCCTGTGCTGGCTGCGGAAACCTGTGCTGGCTGCGGAAACTGAAAAGTTTCCGCAGTTGCATGAACAAAAGACTAAACCAAACAAAAGACATCAGTATAGTTAGAAAACCATATAAACAGTCCTTTTTAAACTATAATGCAATTATTCAACCACTGGATGAGTGAAGTGAGTGGAGTATGAGGGTTAAGAGGGTGTGTAGGCAAGGCTGCAAGGGTTAGGCTCAACATACCCCCACTGGAAGGTGTTGCATGTCCTCATGCAAACCAAAACTGATGATTTCCTCTTTTAACCTACATGTTTCCGAGGCCTCTGCAAGAATTCTAGTCCTCTTTTCTTTTCCTGATGCCATCCGTATTCATCATGCCTTGTTTCTAACCAGACATTAAACTTGAGAATTAATTAAGAGCCCTGCTTAGCTTTTTGCATCTCTTTTTCAGTCTCTATTCTTCTCTGCTCAGTCTGCTATAATGGAGCATGGTATTATCATGGACCATTTTGTCCACTTTACCCTGCTCTTTGAGTGTTTCATTTTCTTGTATTATGTGTCTATTTAGGACTTCCAGTTCAAACACTTCTTGTTTTAGAGACTGAACCTGTGCATCAAGTGGCAAAGAAGTGCTAGGTCCTACAGCTGATTGCTCTAGGGATTCCAGGTAATTGTATACCTCTTACTGGTTAGGATCCACATCAGGTGATTTTCTCTGTTTGAACTCAAAATCTTGTGGAGGAGGACTGCATGCTCCTTCTTGCCGAAAAGGACTTTCCTCTCGTGGAGGGCTTATGTCAAGGCTTGGCTGTTCTGGTGATTTCTCAAGTATTTCTTCACTTAAGTCAATAATGTGGGACTACTCTCCCTTTGTTTTCTTCCATTTTCCTTTTAACTGAGAGCTTCTTCTCAAGGATGAACTCACAACTGTCTTTTCTGCACTCTGTTTCTCTTTCTGCTATTTCTTGGCCAAGGCAGTAGCTTTGAGATCCACTAGCCTTTCTGACAGAGGCTGGTAGTCCTCTTCCAAGGATTTTTCAGGTGATGGAGAGATTTCTTGAGTGATTACTTTTCCCTTCTCTTTCTTTTGTTTCTTATTCTTGGGTTGGTCTTCTTCCTCTTTTTGGGCAGTCTCTTCAATTTCTTTAAGAGGGGAGTCTTGGGCTGTAACATTTTTATCCCTCCTCCTACTTTTCCTTGGGATTTTTGATGGACTACTTCCAGAGGCCTCAGTTGGCTCTTGGAAGTAGTTTCTTGTTAGAAATTGTTCCCAAGTATCCTTAGATTTCTTTAACTTCTCCTCAATCAAAATTCTTATGAGCCCATGATGATAGAGATGTGGCTCAATTTTACCTACATGCTTTTGAACCGTAACACTCATCTTCTTTAAACTTGCTAGCAGAAAATGTGGTAAATTAAGAACATGGCCATCTATAAAATTCATCATTAACCTCACATGGTACATGTACATAGAGCCAAAATGGCCCTCACATGTAATAAATTTCTGTATGACCAACAATAAACCAGACCATTCTTCTTTCAATACATGCACATGGATACGTCTAGTGAATACGGTGGTATCCATACCTTGATTTTGTAGCATCGTTCTCCAGATTTGATCATCTACGCTCCTATTTTTGAACCATCTTTCTCCGTCTTGAGGCAGGCCTGTAGCTGCTGCTATTGTGGCCTCAGTCACCGCAAACTTTAAGTCTCCCACCTCCACTGTATGTCCATTAAAGGAACTTGCAAAGGTTTTAGTCACTTCCTTATTATACCCTTTGAATTTTTGAATAAACCGGAGCCATTTGGCTTTCTTTAATAACTCCTTGACTTGGGGATAACCCTCCAAGTATTTTGATCCTTCCGACTCGGTTCTCAGTAGTTTTCCCATTCTCGGCTTTAAATTCACTGAGGGTTTCTCTACGTATGAGGGTTAGGGAAGAATGGCTCTGTCACAAAGTTTTTAGGAGAGACTGTAGTAGCTGTAATCGGGGTTTAGGATGGCTGCAGTGGCTGTAATAAAAGCGTCAAGCAAACTATAGTGACTGTAGTCGGAAACAGAGGAAATGCCCGGATCACAGGAAAAACAACAGGTGAGCAGTGGTGACCGTGATCGAGTTCATAAAATGAGCATGAGTATATGTGGGGATTATGATATAAGTGGAGTAACGGCTTGATTCTCCCAAGTTACGTGACTGTATGTGGGATTTACACGTCTCAAGTAGACAGCTACGGAAATTATGGCTTGTAAGAGTCGTAATACAATAGGTCACGTCTTAGGAGTACGGGTCATAAATAGAAGTATAGTCATTTTTGAGTTTGAACTCGGGGTAATCATAAGACCGTTAGGAAGAATTAATGCGAGGTGTATGGAATGGTATTGCAGAATAGGAATGGTAGTGGGTGAATAATTAAATCATTGCACATAGAAGAACCGGTCATGGGTTAATAACTATACATAATGATGACTTGAAGTGTTGTTTGATAGAGAGTTTTGATCATACCTTTGGACACTTGTCATTCTTTGCTTAAGATTTCTAACCAGTTGCTCCTTTTTTGATATTTTGAAGATGCCCCATGTACTTAGCTCACATACACCTGCATTGCATGCTTTTGGCACTAACAGTTGATTTTATTTTGAAAACAGAGTGATGCTGGTTGCGGAAATCGTTTCTAGTTGCGTAAACAGGTTCCAGCTGCGGAAACGGTGGCTAGCTGTGGAAACTGAAACAACACCCCCTGATCTGCACAAAGATAGTTTAGAGGAAAATAGCTGAATGAAAATAGTCCTAAAAGGGGACTTTTATTGATGAAATGGAATGGAATGAAAATGGAGTGAGAATGATGATGAAAATGAAATGGAACTAGAATGAAATGGAATGAGTGAGTGAGATGGAATGAAGATGGAAAGAACATGAGAGGAGATTTTTTTTGGAAAATATAGAGTGTCAGGTGCCCCTGATTTTCACTCCATATTTTCTGTATAAGATTGCCAATCCATGATTGGTTTTCAGGCGTATACACCTTTTTCTTTTCTTTTTTTTCTTTCTTTTTTCTTTTTTTTTTAGAACTACAAGAAACCAAGATTAGGCTGATGGGGGAGAAGGATTCTTCTCCACCAGCCTTATTGCAGAATTCTCTTGGAATATTCTAACAAACTCTTCTCTGGAAAGTGGCTTATGATAATCTTTCAATCGGTGGCCATTCACAATAAGAGGAGTCTGAGATTCATCAATGGTCTTTCTTGATTCTTACTGCTCCATTGTCAAAGACTTTATCAATCTCATATGGCCCAAGCCAATGAGTCTGAAACTTTCCTTTGAAGTCTTTAAATTTGGAATCAAACAGTAAGGCCCAATCTCCTTCTTGAAACTTTCTCTGTTTAATATATCTGTCATACCACTTAGCTCTTTGATGTTGAACTAGATCAGTTCTTAGGATTGCATCTTGTCTGATCTC